>CM060949.1:62046403-62137837 GCA_030765055.1 Mantis religiosa
GTATGACATTAATTCTCTAACTGATTTTTATTATTTCGGTGAACCACTAGGAAATTGTCACATACACATGAGAAAACTCCTTAATGGCGACTTACAGCATGGGCTTTATAGTCCAATCACTATTGGGTCTATTAATGGCAATTAAACTTTTCTTTCACGCGAGCCATGTGTAGGCCAAATTCTGGACAGGTGAGTCAGACGTAAAAATTCAATGCCATAGCAGGGATTTGAACACGGATCTCCCGGTCTCCGTCCGGTTGCTCGAACCATTGAACCGTATGACATTAATTCTCTAACTGACTCGCATTATCCCGGTAAACCACTAGGCCTACACACGGCTGGTGTGAAATAACATTTTAATTTGCATTAAAGGAACTAATAGTGGTTGAACTATAAATCCCGGGCCTTAAAGTGCTTACGTGCTGTAAATCGCCATTAAGGAGCTGTCTCATGCGTTTATGAGAATTTCCTAGTGGTTTACCGGGATAATGCGAGTCAGAGAATTAATATCGTACTGGAACGTTGGCTATGGTAGTTCAATGGTTACAGCAACCGGGCGGAGGTCTTAAATGTAAAATAGGGGTGGAAGGGAATTTTATCACCTAAAGGGTTATTTGAACCTGTTTGGTGTAAAAATAATAAATAAACTATTACAGCAGCTGCAACAATAAAAGGTTACACAAAATGAAAAGTGAAAAATCAATTTAAATCCACCTTAAGCATTAAGTTTTTAAGTCTGTCTCCACCTGTCCAGGATTTGGCCTACATACTGCTGGTGTGAAAGAACAATTTAATTTGCAATGCTTTTGTATTGCGTATACAATGTCAAGTAAAATATTTTTGTGAATTTGAATATTCTTGAGATATTCTTCATTGTCTTAATTTCCAAATACTTATAATTCGCAACTGAAAAACGTTCTTCAATTGAAATATAAAAGAAGAAAAAACTCTTTCCATGAGAAATTAAAAAATTGTACATCTCTGCATATAGAAGACATTTTTAAAATAATAACTAATTAGAATATCCTATAAAATTGGGGTGGTAATTAATATATTTTGATTGTATTTTAGATTGTTATGGGTATTTTTACTACGATTAATATGATTATTTCATGTTGATATAAAGGTCTTGATTACTTATTCCATACAGAACTTGCAACATGGCTATTACCAAGAACTTATTTTAACGTATAATTCAACGATGTATTTCTTGTGTATACACATGCTATATTTGAATAATAAGCGTCACACAACAAGCACCTTGAACTTCTTCACTGGCTAAAAATAATTTTTAAGCAATAACTAATTAAGAAATAACTAATTTAACGCTACGACGAAGAGAGGAGAGCTAAAGGAACATTTGCAGTGTGAAACAGAGGGTGTGAAATGCAAAGATGAATAGAATAAGCAATGAAAGAATTTTAGAAATTAGTGAAGGAAAAACAATTATGGAAGTGAACAGGAAATTAAAAGTATATTGTTTGGTTATTGATTAAGAAGAAGTTCCTTCTTTGCATTGGAAGGGTTTAAGACGTGGCAAAAGGTTCGAGGCTAAAGGTAGACAATATAGACATTCTTGTTGGACAGTGGAAATGATGAGGAGTAGAAAAGAGGGAAGACTGAAGGCGATTTGTTAATGATCTGCACGGAGAGACTTACCTGCCTTTGGGTTAAAACGCTACGATAGACAGATCAGTTAAACAGAGAGAAAGTGTCTTAAGAAACCTCCACGAAGGTAATGCTAGTTGAGTGCATTTCTCTAGTACTAAACAAAGAAAACATCAAGCAGCGTTACTGTGACACGACGATGTACAGCTGAGGAGACGACAGCAGTGCGGAATGTTTCGTGACGGATTTAATTAATTTGGTGCATGTGGGTGGTCCTTCTTCTCAAGTAAATAGCGTTTAAATAGGATTGGGACAAAAAAGTTGAGAACGGTGTGAAAGTGCCTGTTAGGGATTCATTGTCACGGCCAAATCAACAGCAACACTAAAAAACAAAACGTGTTCACATATTTTCAGTTAACGTGTTTAGAAAGAACGTACCCCCATCACGCTTAAAACACCTAGCCTCTTCCGACACGCATCTTTTCATTGTTGATATAAGAAATTCATAATCACTAAACTAATTATTAATTTGTAGACTGTTATTACTTTGAGATAAATATTTAAGAATTCACGGTTAGTTTGAATTATACAACAAAGGGGGATCCTTGTAGCTTAGAACTACATAGATCCTTTGCGGCTATCTCTCCGTAGGAGGAAAGGTTGAAGTAAACTAACAACAGGAGGGTACAAGACACAGGTAGACAGAACACAGAAGCGCGTGGAAGTCCCAAGAATTCCAGCCTGGAACACCCATCCCATGCTGGAACTTTCTGAAGAAGTAATGAACGAGCCATCGACCAAGCAGCCCTCAGTGCCACAAGGAATAGGCAGGTACTCCTATAACCTAGAGGCACACTGGAAAATAAAGAAACGGGATGACAGAGAAATGACGGAAGGGAAATTCTGGCAGATGAGAAACCATTCAAGCATTGGTCTGACGATCAGGAAAAACCACGAAAAACACGAAGTCAGAGTGAGAATCAACGGAATCGAACACAGTATCTCCCGAATGAGAGTCTTACAACTTACCACGGAGACATCTTACTTCGTATGAAGCTATCAAACTTTAACAAACAAAATAAATCAACTTCTTCTTAGTAGGACATTGTTGTTTAGACAGCTGCAAATGTACACAAGTATTACATTTCAGGAGCGTTCCTAATTTTTGCCCTGTTTTTCGTTGTAATGAAATAGCACGACGCAGCCTCTTCTTCCAGGCAGTTCACTCGTTGGAGAATAGAACAATAAAAGATTCGGTTGATAAAATTTCACACTATTTACATGGCGAAACCATGATTACGTGACATTTCAAAGTGTAGAATGTATGATTAAGTATTGGGAAATTCAAATCAATAATAAAGTATCTCGAAAAGGATTAAATCTTCACTCTCAAACAACAACAATAATGATAATGATGATCATAATAATACGTAATAAATAATGACAATAGAAAAAAGAGCTAGATTAATGTTCTATAGAGAACAATGGTTTTCTTACAGATGGTTATGCCTCCACATTATGGTTTATCAGGTATAAAATACTTTTCAATATTTGTGTACAACGAAGAGGGTCACAAAAGCTGTTCGCTGAAAATTGAAGATGTCTACATTTGAATTGTAATGGAAATATTTTAAATCTACTTTATTTTAATGAAATTTGTAAAACTTGAAGCTTTCGCATAGTTCCTCAGTTCCATGGAGTGTACAAAGGCCAAAAGCTGGACTTTTATAAATTTGACGCGGCTGATCAATCGTGAAGTCTTAATAATTAATGAACATTATTATAACATTTTAGAAAGTAGCATATCTCCCAGTTTTCTTGTTTAAACGAATTTGGAGAAGGGAGATTTATTTTGAAAAAAATTCTCGTAGCATTCTTGGAAGATGCTCAACTTAAAATACTAAGCTTGATACCTAATTACATTTTATTTTTCACTTATATTGTAAAAACACATATATGCACACCTTTTTCCAAAGTGGTTTATTTTGAATTGGGCAAAATGGGTATTGCGGAACTCTTGGCAACGAATTTTTGGGTGAAAAACAATAATTTCTCTATCGGATATGTATGTGGTAGATAACGTAATATTAAGAGAAAAGAAATTTGGAATACACTAATTAGAGTACAAGAGAAGTGCTTTAGGGTAGACTGCCAGCTGTCCCTCCATCTCATTTAATTAATTTCAATTCTCTTACAGATCGACCGTCTCCCCATCTTAGAAAAAGAGCCTGGCCGGAGGAGCTAGATAGCAATAACAGTCACAAGGGATGTCACTCCTGCCTTGGAATTGCGGAAAGAAGTGTAAACAATAAAGTGTTAGATCAGGAGGAGAATTTTAATTATTTGGGTTGTAATTTGACCTTCAAACAAAATGATGAAGAAGTAAGCAATAAAGTAAGCAAATTCCAATATATTTGTGGAATAATAGCTCGCACCCTGAAAATAAAACCCGAAAGGATACAAATATAAAGTTCTATAAGGCAATGGTTGTTCTGGTTTTACTGTATGGATCGGAGACATGGATTATTAAAAAGAAAGATTGGAGTTAAACACAAGCGGCAGAAATGAAATTTCTCCAAGCAATAAAAGGATGCACAGAAGACAAAATCATATTAGAAATGAAGAAATAAGGAAGAAATTAGATATATTTTATTTAGAGGAAAACATTAAGATAAATAGATAAAATGGAAAAATCATTTTCAAAGAATGGATAGTTATCGCATCCCATCAGATATAAACCCTCGGAAGTCCAATAAAAGAATGGGAAGAAATATGAGGTCGGAAGAGGAGAATTTCCTAAACCGTGAACTGTGATATGAAGTGTTACGTTCACTTAATATGTTGGAATTTAAATTAATGAATTTTTGGAAGAAAGGAAAGCAAACATCAAACAAATGGCGTTTGCCAAAAAAAAAAAAAAAAAAAAAAAAGTGAGATATTCCAGTTTCTCAACTCTTATCGAAATATTTTTACAAACGCCCATTTCTCTATATACTTCATGTTAATCAAATGAAACATAGTGTCGCGAGAATTGTTGCGGCCGGGAGCACAAAGGGAGAGATAGTGCGGCGCGGAGATAAGGGACTTACCGAAACACATTAAGTTAGATGACTGAAAGGATAGTGTTTCATCTGGTAATTTCTGGAACAGTGAATAGAGAACATTCCACAAACATCTAGAAATGCGAGTGAGGTATATAAGAGAAGCTCGCCAAGGGAGTCAGAGTCGAATTGGAACTTGAGAATCGTCCACGTATAGCTGTGTTTTGAAAGCGAGCTCTTTTGTTTGTGGTAAACGACCTTGAGCATTGTATTTGTGCATGTTACGTAATTCTGCTACGGTAAGGGTTGACCAAAGTGTGTTTCTACGGAAATAAAGAGCATATTGGAATTTCTGCAACTGGACTTTTAATTCTACGAACCCACAAAGTCACAATATGTAGAAATTATCTTATGGATAATTTTCTTGTAAGTAGTAAGTAGATACAAAGAAGTACGTGAACACAGTAGGTTTTAAGACTTGGTCGCTATGTGATATAAATGAAATGTGTAGTGTTTAACGCCCGGTTTTACTACATACGGCACCGCAGGCGATGACACTGATGATACATGAGATGAAGATGGAGCACCGGTGGAATGAGATGGCGGGGGAAACGGAGATCCCGGAGAAAACCCACTCCAGCGCCGTGTTGTCCACCACAAATCTATGTGATGCTTTTGAAATTCCGTTCTCTTTGCATGTTCAAAAAAAAAGCAAAGAAAAAAGGACAACATAATTTTATTTAATTAAATGGGAGATACTTATTTGTTTTAAGAAATGTATTTACGTCAACGCCATTTAATCAACAGGTTTTATAAGACGATGAATAAAAATACAAATCGGATGAAGAAATGACTTTGGAGATATTAAATAAGCCGATACAATTTTCTCATAAGGCCTAGCATTACAGAGGAATATAAAATACAAGTTTCAGAGAAATTTCCGCAACTAATGCGCTAGGCCTGATAATTTCATGTTGAATAATAGGATGTCAACTGGAGGTGTTTTCAGATTGTCTTTGTTTATTTGTTCTTTGTTCTCTTATTGGTTGTTATTTTTGTAAGACATTGGTTGATATTTTGGAAGACATGTGATCCTTTTTAGTTGCCCTATCACAGCACTTTTAGGTACTTAATGGTTTCTTGAATATATTTAGGAGATCTAACCTGCCCACTGAAAATATTTTGAAGGGCCGCAGTATTTTGACTGTGCAAAGGTAGCATAATCATTAGTCTTTTAATTGAAGGCTGGTATGAATGGTTGGACGAGGTAAATACTGTTTTATGTTAATTGAAATTGAGACACAGAGCTCTGCGAGACACAGAGCTGCATTGAGCAGATGAATCCAAAACTTGTCTGTGTCCACCGTTGCTGTCTAACAAGGGAACTATCACTATGTTTATACCCGTATTCGCTTGAAAGTTTGATGGATCATCTCTGCTCTATTTGGAGCTGTGTACCAAATATCTGCTGCGAAGTACAAATGCAACGCCCAAAACTGAAGCCTGAGAAGTGCTGCATGCGACCACTTGCAAGTAGCTATTGAACATCTTTCGTGAGCTCTGTGCCGGTGCTCCTTACCTATGCCTGTGTGTAGATCGCTGCACGCAGAGGTAAACATTTCCTCCCGTACAATGCCGTGTTATTATGTCTAAAGTTTCCTGTATATTCTGGACTTATTTCCGGGTACTTCCAGTTATACTCCGCAACCGATTTTTGGCTCCCAGACCTCACATAGAGTAGAGCTGATGCCATCAAACTCTAAGGGAAATACAGGTATGAACATAGGGATAGTTCTCTTGTAAGGAAGGTGAACCAATCCTCTCTCTTTGTAAGTTTTCTAGAGTAATGTCCCCGCTACAAATGAACTGAATCAAATTGTACAGTCCTTGTGCTTAGTATCTCGTAATATGCATAAAGATACTCGAAAAAGTATTCGTCTAATCAAAGCACATAGAATATAACAAGAACAATTAGAAAAATATAGATAAAAAGCAAACAGCAACTATTTCCTTACATCGGTTGATATCTGGATTTAAAAATAAAACACAATTTGGGTTCATATATTGCTAAATTAGTGAACAGCTCTACGTTATTTAAAATCATGTCCCATTTGATGTTAAACGAGTATTCGTCTAGTAAACAGGATCCCAGGTATGTAGCCTCGCTCACACACACACCCCTTCCCTTTTCTTATGCAGTTGTGTTTCATCCACTGTCGTTGACAGTTTCATCTCTGTTTTCAAAGCCATTGACTGTTATTTAAGTAATATGGATCGAAAACGTCCTGAAACTACAAAAGAAGAGAGGGCAATTTCCATCAGGTGATTTAAAAAAGGAAAATATTTTCAAGAAATTGGAGAAGCCATTGGAAGACCTACCAATACAGTGAAGACAGGTTTGATCAGAACAAAACTTACGAAAATCAATCAAGAAGTGGTCGTCCTGCAATTATATCCGAAATGGAGAAACGACAGTTACTTAAAGAAGATAAGAAAATCCTAAACTAACTACAAAACTTGCTATTGCAGTTCAAACACACACAGGAAAGTCCGTTTCAGCACAAACTATAAGAAACGTGCTTTATGAAGCTGAGTATGGAGGCCGAACAGCCCGTACAAAACTATACATGGGTAATGTCAACAGAAAGAAGCGAGTTGCTTTTGCGAAAGAATATAAATACTGTGCCTTTGTGGGTTCGTAGAATTAAAAGGCCGAGTTGCAGAAATTAAAAATCTCCTTTATTTTCTTATAGATTACAGCAGCATTACGTTACATACACCATCAGTCTACCAAGGTCGATCATAATAACAGTGACAGCAGATTGCATCCTTAGCTCTCGTTGCAACAACACAGCTGGCTGTCTCTCATTTCACTACACTGTTTCACCACAACTCTAGTCCTCACTGTTTAACAACTGACTCCCTCTTGGCCAATCGTCGCCTCTTTAAATACTTTACAGATAATTTCTAGATGATTCGCAAATAAACCAGAACGCGAACAATCTCTATCAGTCCAGAAGTAACTAGAAATTTCCATTTATCTCAGTTTGTTTGTTTAGGCAGACCCTTATCTGCCTGTTATCTTTGTCCGCGGGCTCTTGGTTTTCACACTGCCCTCCTATCAGTTTCTTTTGTGTAAACAAGTCACATGATCGTAGATACGGGTTGGCGACAATACGATGGGTTTGATTTCTGGAAGAAGGTTGTATTTACTGACGAGAGACAATTTGAGCTCTTTAAGTCAGAAGGGCCAGTAATAGTGTGGAGAAAACAGAATTGTGAACCAAAGGAGAAAAATAGAAGAGCTTCAGTTAAACATGGAGGCGGTTTAGTACTTGACTGTGGTGCAAATGGTGTGGTATTTTGTGTGTTATTGTTGGAATAATGAACCATAATGTTTATATAAACATCTTAAAAACACATCTGTCCAGAAGTGTGAATAATATGGGTCTTTCTGAGGATTATGTTTTCACACAAGATACTGATACACAGCTCTAGATTCAAGGCTATGATTGTATAATACTCCACGAAGGATGCCGGCACCACTGCAATCCCACAACATGAATCCAATAGAGAATTTGTGGAGTATACTAAACAAAAATATTAGGAATCATCAGATATCTAATATAAAGGATCTAAAGAACGCTGTACTAGAGGGATGACGTAAAATTACAGAGGAAACAACACAATCTTTGTGAAATCCATGCCATGGAGAATGCAAGAGATTATAAATAGGAATGGTGGGTATATTAAGTGAGTATTAATTGTTACATTCTACATAATTTTCAATATGGATACGAATACTTATTTTGCATCCTATATCGCATATCTTCACTTTTGAATGTTTAACAATGTTTATTTGAATAGATACTATGTGTTTCTTTATTGTATTCTCTTATTCACTGGCCGCGCCGTGGCTCAGTGGTTAGACCGCTTGCCTCTCACCAAGGCGGCCCGGGTTCGATCCCAGGTGACAGCAAAGTGAGATTTGTGGTGTACAACATGGCGCTGGGGCGGGTTTTCTCCGGGACCTCCGGTTTCCCCCGCCATCTCATTCCACCGGTGCTCCATCTTCATCTCATGTATCATCCGTGTCACCGCCTGCGGTGCCGTATGTAGTAAAAGCGGGCGTTAAGCACTACACATTTCACATTTCTTATTCACTAATCAATAAATAAGGCAGTGTCCCTGCTGTACTTTATTCTGATGATTTTCGATTAGACGAATACTTTTTGGACTAACTGTATATTTAGTGTAGTAAATACTAAGTTTGTGTTCAGGTTTGCAGAAAGTATAGTGATTCGTTACAAAAGTTCACTACAGTCATGCAACCGAAAATTTTAATTTATTAAAATGTCCAGTGCATATGTTTGCCTATTGAAACCAGAAAAATGCTGAAGATCTTAGTACCGTTTTCAAATGAACACAAGGATTCTTACTGAAAGGCAGATTTTAAAGCTATCAAGTTTGGAGGTTTTAAAGGAGAGGACCCGGTGTCTAGAAATATTTTGCTAAATCAAAGTAAATTAAGCAACTGATCTACTTTTTATATCTTTCTTGGCACAATGGTATTTTAACGAGACCAAATAAACACACATACTTCCGGAAGATAGACTTTTATTATTTTTCTTTTTGTGAAAGAATGGAATGTAAGAGCTTGGTAACACCGGAAGCAATATTAACCACTTCAGGAGTTCAGCATGATTTTCAGGGGTGATAAAATTTGCTCTTGCCTGTATGAGTTCTTTCTTGACGAATGAGCGATTCATGGGATCTCTTAAATGCTAAGAAACTATTCTTGAAATTTATCTTGCTTCTTAGCCTTCGTTCCGATTTAATTTAAACAAAAATGTAATTCTAGAACCACATATCTAATACATTATAAAGTTTATATTTATCCGGATAAAAACGCCATTTTATTGCTGAATGTTGTTACTTAGTGCATCATAAAAGCTGTCTTGTTAAGATGGTGCAGAAAACGAGAACCTGATAGATAATTATTGTATCATTAGTGATTAACAGAATGATTTCTTCTTAGCCCTCAAAACAGTTATGGGTTGAAAGCTTGTACCTCTATAGAAATTACTCGGCTTATTGCCCAAGAAACAATTAACAATCTCCGCCGACAAAGCTTCATTCTTTAATGGGATAATTTTTCATTATTCATTTGGTCAGAGGTTAAACTTTATTGATGTATCTTTATATGGGAACTATTATAAGTGAAGCTAAGGGTCCAAAACAATGTGGAACGTTAATCATTCAATAAATTTTTCTATAGACACATCTTACAGTTTTTATGAAGGTGAACATTTGACATCAGTGCTTATGGGTCAAAGAATGAACTAAAACGCAAGAATTAAGAATGTTGATCATAAGCAACAGAGTTACTTAAGTGCTTCTTCAGCAATATAAAATCCACACGAAAGCTGCAGTAATTTGCAAGTGAAGAAAACTCTATTTTGGAATACAAAATTATTGTTGTCTTAAACTGTAAATACTATAAGTAAGAACGTTCTATTTTCTTTAAACCTTTAAACTATGCAGCGTGATTCTCTATTACTTTAAAAATGAATGCTATTTAGATTGACAAAATAAATGTACTGAACTTTGCTCCAAACAAAATAAATTATTCATACTTTGTTGTCTATCCTATGAAATAATTTGCTCGTTTGAACTCTTAACATTAGTTTACTTTGCAATTGTGTAATCTGTACTGCACAGTTACGTTATGGATTAAGATTGTACTTTCAGCATCCTGATACGGAATTATTGAGCTATAAGGTTAATTATTTTATAAATATGATATCGACAGGAATACATCATTTTGATATATTAATATTAATAACCATGAGCTATAATTGTATCACGAGGTAAGTCAGTAGTCACGAAAGTTTAATGATGAAGAAAAAATAGGTATTAAGTCACTGCAGTTAAGACTATTAGACATTCCAGAAATTAAGTCAGCAAGATACACAATAGCTTAAATTCTGAGTAACAGAATTTAGAAATCAGTCGCAGAGTTGTACGACATTTCTTAAAATTTAGCAAGTGTAACAATTGTGTTTCGAATGCATTACTCACAGTTGAGACCCGGAGGGGGAAGAGGTGGGAAAGCAAAATATATATTAATTTACGAAGAAATAAGTAGTTCATACTTGGAAAACAGACCGTCAACTAAATATTTTGAAAGTAATTTAAATTCCTTTTAATTTTAAAACACTTATTTACATTCTCCGCTTACATGTAAGTGAAAATGAAAATAATGCAGTTATTCCTTCTTGTCTGAAAATATTTTGCCTTAAAATTATAGAAAAAAATGCATTAAAAATCACATGGTCAAGTTTCAAATAAAACACATGTGCACATACTTTTGCTTTCATATTAAACTTAGACAAACACTTACTGAACAAGATAAATTTGGAGCATTAGCGAGGTCCTGGGTTCGATTTTAGTTCACCACTCACTCTGAAAAAATGAAATGAAATGTGTAGTGTTTAACGCCCGCTTTTACTACATACGTCACCGCAGGCGGTGACACTGATGATACATGAGATGAAAATGGAGCACCGGTGGAATGAGATGGCGGGGGAAACCGGAGGTCCCGGAGAAAACCCGCCCAGCGCCATGTTGTCCACCACAAATTTCACTTTGCGGTCGCCTGGGATCAAACCCGGGCCGCCTTGGTGAGAGCCAAGCGGTCTAACCACTGAGCCACGGCGCGGCCGTACTCACTCTGAACATACCGTTTTATTCGCGATTTCCGAGACGACAGACGAATGCACGGGCACCATCATCTTTCCAACCCACTATTTTGTATCCAAGTTATCTCCTTTTATTAGAAATGTTTCAGAGATGAATGCCAGGCTCAGTTTGTTTCAGCAGAGTGGCAGATTGTGCGTTTTGTTGGACCGCTAAAGACTCCTTCCTGGAGTTTGCTCGGGTCTCTGGGACCTTTAGAGCGGTACTTCCATCTGGAATTGTTTGCGACACTATCTTTGCTGGTGCACACCATTTTCTGAATCTGGTCCTCCTCGAGACTCCACCCTTCTCCGCGAGGGAGAGAAAACGACCCCTCAGCTACCACGATGGTGAATACTCCTACCCCTGTTGGAACTTCTGACGTTACCATACATCTGTGGGAGAAGCCTGGCACTGTTGTGAGATGTCACAATGTCCTCGGTATTTACCGGATCATGTCGGTTCTACCGAGAGTTTGGTGTTCTTACTTTGTGGTTTTAACGCGCGTGAATGCTGAAGCCACTTTCTTCCCTGTAAAGGCGAGGGGGGGGGGGCACTTTAGTTTCAGGGGATTGCCCTAACGGAAATATCCAGGAGCTATTCGATTGGTGCGTTACCCTGTTTATAACAGGGGAACTTCGACTTCGGGTATTTGGTCAACGCATCTCTCTCTTCATCCTTTCATCATAAGCCATGTTAGAAGTAAAAATGCCCTTGCGGCCTATTTTACGTAATCTGCTCTATGTTTCTGGAGATACCTCCGTCAAAAGCTTTAGTACCTTAATGGTTACACAGGAATTTTTGCATAAAATAAAGTTAATTTGGAGGCATTGAACATGAGAATCGCATCTTTTTTGGAACGGAGAGCTCATTATAAATGGAATTCAACTTATTACCAATATTAACACCTAAGCATTGTTTCAGTGAACAATATTACTTAATATTGCTGTTTTCACTAACTATAATCCTGTTATAATGAACACACTTCGTTGAGCACGCAGTCCAGATATCACAGTCATATATGTAGGCTCGTGAAACTGGTGTACTGTCTGATCACGAGAAGATGGCGAGCTGGAGGAATGTGCTATTAAACATTTTACACCATTTTGTTTTTTCATGAGTAGGCAATATTGAAGATTACTCACTTAAGTTCTCTTGTTTTTGAACTCTGGAACGTTTTCGACCCTCTTTTAGGATCATCTTCAGCGAGCATCACTGCACCTACTGACGGTAGAATTTTCTGCTTCTTTCCGAGGATGGTGAGTCCACCCACTCACTTTGAGATGCTAGACTTCTGTAGAGGGATGGATAACTAGAAAATAATCTATGGTGTGGACAGGTAGAGGTCTAGACGTCTCTTTTGAAGATCTTGAGCTGCTAGACGTCTGTTGAGTGAGATGTACCTCTTCTTCTAATTCCGACAAAAGAATCCTGTTCTTTTTAGGATGTTTTGAATAAGTAACTTGACTTTTTGTAGATAATTTGCTGGTAGTTAAATGGACTTCATCTTCATCGAAATTAATAAAGTTTTCACCTTTAGCTTGTTTCTGGACGAAACGTAATGCACTATTACTTGCAGGAAAATCAAAGTTCAAAATATTATTTTTATCATTGTTTAAAATATGTATTTTCTCCCAGGTATCTAATTCACTACAGGTTTTAAATATCAAGATTTCAAAATTTTTTCACAAATACATCTTTTGAAACTCCCTTAGTAAAAATAATAACAAAAATGTTCGTCAGTGTGTCTTTGTGTATGCGTATATATATATGTCTGCGAAGAGCACAGATCAAGAACTAAACGTTCATGAATATGAAACTGGGATTTCAAGTTCAGTTTTTTACAAAAACATATCAAATACATTATTCTGGTCGTTAGGCAGTTGCTGAGGTGGTTTATTTTCGTCACGATTTCCTTTGCAATATTTTTCTTTCATTCCATTCTTCCTTCTCACCTTTCAAGTTAAGCTTGTAAGTTATGTAGCTACGGGGTCCCGAACAAATGGCGCGGGTGCTAGTTAGGCAATTGCTACTTCCTTCTCTGTGATCTGTCAGCCTGCAGACTGACCCTCCTTTTCTCTTCATTTCATCCGTTCTTTCTGAGACAGTGATAGGCACAATAGATATGTCCTACATTAATTGTACCAGGATTTGGTAATATTTATCATGTTTGTTTTATGAAATGGGTATGAAGGAAGCTTCTGGAAATTATGGAATGCTTTGAGATTTATCAGCAATTGGTTTTTGTATCGTACATATCATCTTTCTTTGATAGATTAGGCATATTTGATCAGCACTGTAATCCCAGAATTTGAGAGCTGAATGATGCTAATTTGATATTGTCTTAAAATTTAAGCGCATAAGTGTGAATTGAGGAATTAAATATTAATTAATACCTTTTACCTATGACCAGTTGCTTCATGATAAGCACTGGACACAAAGTGAACGTAAATCTTCGGCCGTAAAGGCACGACACGATTAGTAAAGCCATTTACCTCAACGGTAATGCTCTTGACACCCCTAATTCAATACAAAACCCATTAAGGAGAATGAATCCAAGGTACGTTGTTCTTTCACCCCGGGAAATCAGTCGGCCGTATATGGCAAAGAGATCCAAGCTCACTAAGTGTGAAGAAAATTGGATTGGCTGCTAGCTTTTGAATGGTGAAAGAACATATGTATGTATTTTACTCCCAGTCGGGGAAGACACGGCGAGTTAGAGTCCTATTGTACGTTCAGTAACGCTCCGTCATTGGAGAATATCAGTGGCGGCTCCCTTTGCTTTTCAACGGATGCTTGTGAATAAGACCAAGTTAGTGGTGATATTTTGAATACATAAACAACATTCGTATGTATTTTACTCCCAGCTGAGACAGACACGGCACATTAGACTTCCATTGTTGGTTCGACCACGTTTTATCCGTGGGGAAGAAGAGATGCCAGTGGCGTATCTATTATAGCAGGTTACTTTATAAGATTTGGAATTCAATAACAGCCACATAATAACAAATATAAGTAGTGACATACATTTTAGTATAAAATAAAACATCCATTGTTTGAAGCCAATTGGGACATACATCGAACACTGCTCCTCCCATGCCCCTTTCTCCAGTTCATATAGGCATCAATAGTCATCGAAATATAAGCTCTTTCATATTTAACAATTATACCACAGCAAGAAATTTTAGCTTCACCGTTTTTAATTACATAAGTTGCAAAGTTAAGTTCAAGTATTGCACTTATAAAAACTGGCAACATCGTTCAGGAATTAATAACCAAAATGAGACTATTCGCTAATTCGCGAGTATGTTTTAACAATTTAAAAGTAATTATAGATATAGTTAATATCTAAGAGAATCATATTACGTACAGAACGAACAAATTGTGTTTCTGTCGAGTGAAGCTGGAAAGCAGTATGCAGTGTAGGGAGTATGGCTGCCAAAACTTCATTCCATAACGCCCCGTTTATGTTTACTTATTATATAGATAATACTTCAACTTCAACAGTTTAATTTCCTCACGGTATCATCCTTTCAAAATGACCAATACATTTTCTGGAGATCGTTCTAAACCTTCCCTTATTTCATCTAAATGTTTATGATTAAGACATTCTTTCTTTTAAGAATTCTGTTACCTATCTGTTTCAAATGGGAAGGTGTTTGTCTTTGAGCGCTACTAGGTGAGCAACCAATCGGAGTACTGCGGTGTTATCGTAATGCATTTCCCCTGAGTGGCGTATGATGAGCGGCAAACTAATCAATCTCTAATAAATAAAATTCACGCTAAGACAGGAATTCAGATTTTGCAAAAGCTGATCCATGAGGAAAGAGAGAGTTAGGTATTTAACATAACCGTAAAAATCCATTATTTTTAGCTCAAATAGTTTTCCTAATACAAATAAATAAAGCAGATAAAGCGATGTAAACGCTGTAATGAGTATCATTATTGGTTGAACGTATATTTGAAATTACTCAGAACTGAAACGTAAACATTTGACATGGCGTGATAAAAGAAATATGTACTTTGAATAAGCCAAGGTGTTTGTTAAATTCGATGAGAGGAAATGATACACTTCTTGCTAGTCTGGCAGAACGTGTCTGGTTACATTATGTGCTTTATGAATTGTTGTAATCTCTATTTACTAAAGCAGCATTATTCAGTTACTCTTCCATAAAAAAGTGTAACAGCTGGATCAACGAGACGCGATCCTACTCCTCCCCCTTACTACTGCTAGAACAATTCGATAGAGTTAATGTGGGCTCAAATTATGTTGCAAACAGAAATAATATTTTTAAACTGACTGACGTTGAACGACTTATTCACGAAGAAATTGACAAGGAACAGAACAAGACTGGGAAAACTGCGTGAGACATCAGATAAACTACAAGAAGACGAATTTTGGAAAGAAAATAGCACGTAATGAGATTTTGGAGCCTATCATCATAAATTTGCAGGACTCACACGATGAAGACAATGACAATGAGAAATTATTTCTTAACGTATCATTAACAGCTATACGGATGCAGCGCTGGTATTTTCGTTGGATTAGAAAAATAAGTAAATCATAAACTAAATATAAACTTTAAACTAAACATTTAAAACATTTGTGTAATATGGGAAATATAAAGAGAGTGGGGATAACGAGGTGGCAACGGTGAAGGCTCTAACGCATCGGATTGACTACAGGCGAGAACTCTTCCCATTTGAAACACATAATAGTTTTTTTGAATCTACTTATAAAACCGAATGTAAAATTTCAACGTCTGAAAATTGGGAATTTCTGTAAAATTCGCGTTCTAGTCTGAAATATATTCATCCTTTTATATTGTGTCGTGCATAAAACTTATTTGTTCTAATGCTAATTTCTAATGGGAGTACGTACAGTAATGTACTTTGTTAAACGGTGCACTAAAACAATCTGATTCAACAGGTTGCTTATAAAACAGCATACTCATATAGAAATACAACTTCAATTCTCGTATCGATGGAAGGAAAGTATAATTCTTTGAGTCAGCCTCTGCTTTACTGGCCGAAGCATTAATTGACCACTCAAACGTCTATATTTGTAGCGCATTTCTTTAACGCTAACAACTTCTTGCTGTCTTTTAAGCAAAATGTTATCACAAATATAGCATGCTTTTTAATTCATTTTAGTCACGAAAGCAGAAATGCACATTTTTTTATTACAAGGAATCAAGCATCCTGAAACATCCAGGAGTAATGGTAATTTATATTTGTAATAAAGATAATTATCAAGCAGGCATTGGATTGGGTTACGCTATGGAGGGGATTCGGCACCGAAACCTGAGGTTTATTGTACCTGTGCCCCAAGTGGAGTATCCTTGGGAGGAAGGATGAGGCGAGAGGACACAAAGGGCGGGCGTCCCACTTTACCAGTTGGAAAATGCCGGTTGCTCACCCGACTGCGGTCCGGAAACGACCCCACCAGACCTGGTTCGGAGACCGGAGACCGTCCTACCGGAGGAGGAAGTTTTTCTCAGAACATAGTGTCATGAGGCCGCTTGTAAGCGAACGCCAAAAGAGAGGGTAGCGTGGAGTGAAAGAGACAGATAGCACCCAAGCCACGCCCAGAGAGAGAGAGCAATAGAGGGAGAAAGAGACAGAGACAGTTCCCTAGTGTTGTCGCCTCTTCTCCATTGATCGATAGCTTTCGTGTGGCTTCGTGTGGCTTCCTCAGCGTTTGAGAAACCTCGGGAACAGCTGTTCGTGTATAAATAAGAGTTCGTAGAGAAGCGGTTAGTAAGTTGCAATTGTGCAGGTTGGACGTGTGGCAGACGGACTTGAAGATTGCGTAAGTGTGTTGATACCGAAATTAAGGGATGCGATGTATAAAGAATCGTAATGGATTTCAAACTAATGTATATTTGTGTGGAACGCGTGCAGGTGCAGTCCAGTTGAATAGCAACGTGGTTGAGTTGTGTAACAAAAGACAAGGGAAAAACAAAATTCTAAGCGATAGCACTTGACTGTGTGAATAGGGAATTCTTCGGATCCTTCATAATGGCGACAAAATAGCCACAAAGGGAATCTTTGGTTGAATAATGGGCTTCCAGAAAGTGAAAGCGACATACTCACAGGCAGCTGCAAGGACAGTCAGTCCTTTCGTGGCTGGCAAGCCATTAAGGCAGTCTTCGGGGTGAGGCCGATTAGGGCGGTCAACTTCTTGTCTTGGGTCAGGCAGAGCAGAAGTTATCGAGTAATAAGCATTCCGCCTTCAGTAACTTTAAACAGTGATATTGGTAATCCTTGGTTGGCAACTTCGAGTTTAATGTAATAATAAAAGAAGCAGTCATTAAATCAGTTTGAAACGGGCATTCCAGTGTCATTAAAACCATCCTTCTCATACATATCCACGCATACCCTGGGAGAAACCTCATTGCTTTACCCTGAGCTAAACACTATTTGCTTCAAACTGTATCGCCAAGTGGAACTCATTGCTCGCCACATAGTTGCTTCAAATTGTAGCGCCAACGTGGTAATCTTTGCTCGCCAATATATTGTTGCTTCAGTGTGTTACGTCATTCTGCTGATATCAGAGTTGTACAAGTGTCTTTCTACGGAAATAAAGAGCATTTTGAATATTTGCAATCTGGACTTTCAATTTTACGAATCCACAAAGTTACTATCATCCCGCCGTGCACCGCCGAGTCACCCGCCGACATTCTATCCTGAAAGAGACCAGCAGATGAGAGTTGATGTGAAATGGTAATGGAGGTGAAATGGAGGGACAAGAAATTCGGGGGATATGATTAACCTACCCAGCATTCGCTGGCGACCCGCGAAACCCCCCGAAAAAATCATGATTCAGGTAGGTCGGCTGCGGGAATCGAGCCCGGGCCTCGCGAATGCGGACCACAGTTGAAACCGCCTGAGCCACCCCGCCCGATAAGGATTATTATTTTATATTTAAAAGCAGATTAAAGCCAACGCTGCCATTTTTCTACTTTTTATGATAAATTTAAGGTAACCTTTATAGTACAGGTTTCCATCTTTATATTAATGACTGTATTTCTAATATGTTATTATTGCTGTTAAAAATGAGTTTTAAGAGATAGATATACATTTGTTTTCCATTTACTGTATTTGTGTACACTGGGAAAGAAACAACCTCTTCAGCATTGCATTGCCTTTTCTTTATTTAGGGAACTCTGTAAGCTACTAACCAAAACTGACTCAAACATGATAAATAAAATGTATATCTTGAATCTTATTGAGATATATTTGAATTTCATTTTTATCGTGAATAGCCATTTTTATAATTGTTAAAGTATAACATATAGACAAAATCTATTTCAAACAATGAATACTTCGTTAAAGAGCTTTACGCCAAATAAAGATTTTATGGAAACAACGAAATATATAAATGTGCATTAAAAGTGGATCTGTATTGACAAGAAGTAGATGAATATATAAAGTTTTCTAAGAATAGTTAATTAAAGAGCAGAGAAATTCATGCAAACATAGCACACTTTTCTTTGATGTTGCAATAAAAAGAAAAGCCACAGAAAATGAGGAAGTGCTGTTTCAATTGTGTACCAAATCTTCAAGTGAAATAGTAAAAAACAACGAAATAAACAATGAGTTATTTTCCTTGTATTTTTTTTTCTCGGCGGAATTGATTCTATTGTGCATTGTTTGGTCACTTTCTTTGCTTCATTTTTATTCTATTTGTTTATCTGTTGTGCACGCCTGAGCGTATGAACTGCGAAGGTTTGACCTCAGCTTTGTGGACAGAAACGTGCGAACAGGTGCTCGGAGAGAACAATAGCTGAGCCAACAAAGGAGTGAGATGATAACTGCGAACACTTCATACCTTTTGTATATCACGTCGACATATATTTCATCCCCGTAGCTAAGTGACGACATAGTCCACCACCTCCCCCCAAACCAAAAAGGAGGCGGCGCGTGACATGCCAGGGCGGGCGTCGCTTGTTTCGACTTTGGCTTCGTTTAGATTGTCCTTTGTTGTTCGAGACCATTGCATCCATCTCCCTCACACATTCCGAGGCCTTCCACACAAAGTGGGTTCTTCTTTCATTATCATCTTATAGTCGGACACCGTGTAAGGGTGTTAAAGGAAACGCTGCTTGTTACTAAAAATCCCACAATTCCCTAAGGTTTTACACATATCGATGAAATTTAGATTTTATCCATATCAGAGGATGAGCCGCATGGATAAAAGAGTTATAATCAAGTCCATTCAACGTTTTGGCAAAAATTGATTTACATTTTTTAAGCTCTAATTTACATTTAGTGACAAAGTGGACGCGAAAAAAGCACATATTTGAGTCCATTTGGTCCTACTAGAAGTACAAATATAACCTAAGAAAAAATATACTATTGGTCATTGAATTAAGAAGACAGAAGGATAATACATCAGTTTTGGTTAGATTATGGCCTGGATACAGTTCTGTTATACATAGTAATATGGTGATAATGGGATCAATTCTTATTCTCAGAAATCATTGGCATTCATGTTAATCATATTCATAATTAGGAAATTAATTTGCAATTTTTAAGTGCTTTAAACTTTTAGCTTCTAATCTAGAATTTTTATATGAAGAAATACGTTTAGTGAAGTTGATTTTTATTAATGTGTACTTACACTTTGTCTAGATGGAAGCCCTTTTAAAATAACGTTTAGTATCGTTTTCACAAGAATTACATGTAACTTGCCCAGTTTTTCTTTGCATATAGTTGAGAAATCCCATGTAAGAATTTTTATTTGCAAAATTGAATGTACTTTGGGTAACATAAGGATTCATTTTCAAGGGCCAGATGTGTTTTCAGATTTCGTAAAAGCTTCATAAAATAGTATCTGAGATATGGATGTATGATTCACAACGAAACTCTGATATTTTACTCCTGCTGAGTTTCTCTATCCACTCCTTGTCTAATTACTTTTTACATAAAATAGCTAAAAGAGGAGTTTAGTAGGCTGAAGCAATGGCCATTTCTAAGAAGCGGGTCGCTCTATGCTACTTTTGGAGTAGCGAGTCAGCGTTTGAAACTAGTAAAAGAAGTAAGAAGAAGTTATAAGTGTTTGAAGATTCAAACCAACAAAGAATACATCAGAAGTGGTTAATGCTCTAAAATATTTTACACAAACTGCGTGTTTCAATTTAATATAATTGTTTTCTGTAACACATTTTCTCCGCTTGTTATGGTTTACCAATTAGTCAAACTTGTATAAAATTCATTCAGCATAAAAAAGTTTTCACAGGCTGTGCGGACAAAATTCGAGATGGCTTTTATTAGTAATGTAAATATCATAAATATGTGACATTTTGGTTTAAATAAATAATTTCTGATAAAATAAAAAGTTATGAAATGTATTCCATGTAAATTGTATTTTCAATTTGGGCATTTTTTGTTGTTGAAAATCTTGGAAGATTCTGAACTGAAATAATATTTTGATATTTGTGGGACATTTCGTTTCTCACCTATGCTGCTCATAGACAGCAGACAGACAGACAGACAGACAGATACACTCGCACGCAGACTTTTTTCTATACATTTTTTTCTGTCTTATTTAGGAAACATCATAAACTTGTGTTTTTGATAAAATCTTGATATAATATTTTTGGTTGCGATACTGAACTTGATATACTTACTAAGAAGATATGTGGCAGATAAATTATAAGGTAAATTGAAGTAAACAAAGAAAAAAAAAACGAACAAACATACGAAAGAACAAACAGACAAAGAAACAAAAATAAATGAATAAATAACATATAAATGAATAATATATAAATAAGAGACTTAATCTAAACGGAAGCAATATTACTTAATTATTTCTGTACCAGTATCTGCTAGAAATCTCAAACAATATTTTAGTAACACATTCCTCAATATTAAGAAATAGAACAAAGTGAACACTATAAAGTTATGTTTTTGGCAATTTTCATTGATAGGTCCTACCACTTCATATCTGAAGGGTTTGACAGATTCATTGTAAACTTTAGAATCTGTGTAATATGAATATTTTGCAAAAATATTAGGAAATTATGTTTAATTTGTATAAGTTTGTACTGGAAATAATATCCTTCCTTTTTACTTTTGACAGAAGAGATAATGCTATTAAATTCAACTGGGTACTAAACTGGTGGGATAAAGTGCAATGCCGCCAAGGACTGCTTAACTTTATTGAAGATATAAGTTGAAGGCATCATATGATAAATATGATTCACTTCATATGATGAACTTCATTCACCAATAATGTAACTCCTTAATGTCCACAAATTATGCCCACGTTTCAATGAACACAGTATTTAGTGTTACATTTTTTTTTTTCGCCAGTGTATTTCCTTATTTTCTCACTTGGCTTTAAAGAACACGAAAAAGCAACATATTTTGTCAATATTTTTGAACAGTCTGTAGTAGTAAAAAGATATGTTGAAGTATGCGTAATTTGTGCAGTTCTTGAAGCATGTGATTAGGCGTGTTCTTAATGTGACAAAGCGAAGTCAAGGACACCTTCTGACATATGACATATGACCTTCCGATCTCAATATATACAGCTTTATTCACGCAATATAGATATAATCAATTTTTATTAAAATATAGATTCTTAAGGTATCTGGTTTAATGAATTTTAAAACTGTAACTTTACACTCGTAATTTTTCGATACTAAAGTATTCGCAAGATCTTTACTTTAAATAAGGCGCTAATCAATAGTTTTGTCTATACCTACCTAGAACGTATTACGAGAATCATACTAAAGAGAAATATCTCATTTCTAAGACTGCGTTAGTCACTAAATATAGAATATCGGATCTTATTTGTGTTCTACAACATTTGACAGAGCATTTCTTAGACACGTTATTTATCCATAAAAGTCTTATAATTAATTATTTGTATAGGTACTTTTTATGTTGCTCAGTGATGTCAAAAAGAACTTAAGCTGTATAAGCAGATTTAAATGCACAGTTTATACAAACTTTAAGACTTCCCTGGAATAAGCACTATCCAATCAGATAAGTTAAGATTAAGTAATCATATTTTTAAATATATTTTTATCAAATAATAATTCAAATATGCTAAGGGCTAATTGCACACTGTAGGTACAAAGAAGTTGTGCATTTTCAGACTTTGCATTAGCTGTAGATCGAATTCAGAAAGGTGGGAATCAAATTTTAAGAATGTGTGAGAGGGGTGAGAGGGGAAGAGAGGGGAGAAAAAGAATGCGCTACATATTATTAACATTTTCAAAAGTAATTTTTAAATCACATTTCTTCTTCTCCCTCCTTGCAGTATTATTGTGCCTCTTAGGCCTCTTTACACCTCCTGAATCGTCCCACGTTCTTCTCCCTGAAGTTTGTTATTTCAAGGTTAAGTATTTCTTGTTTGCTCATTTGCTATTTTGTTTCTTATAGTATATTCTCTAACGGCTTCTAATTATCGGTCTCAAACTAGAGCAATGCTGTATATGCAAGGGGATAAAGAAAGAGAAAGACAGAGATGCTTCAGAGATTCACCAAACAGCTGCCTAAGAACGTTTTGGGTTTTTGCAGTGATATTGTGCGATCCATATAAACCTGAACCATGTCAATGAGCCATAACTTTTGAACCAATAATAGGACACACGTGCAACTTTGGAAGAATATAATACACAATTGGGAGATTACATTACACTATTTACATCTCAGAGAAAATGTTGGAAATATCCTCCAACAGCATCTATACATGTTTGCACTCGTCTCACCATATTCTCTTAAGTTTTACGGAGAGTATCCTTGCCAATGCTACTTATTTCGGTTCTAATGGATTCCTTGAGAACATAAATTGTCCGTGGCCTATTCTTGTACACTCTATTTTTAGATATCCCCACAAGAAAAAAAAAAAAAAAATCCGGTGAGGTTAGTTCAGGGGATTAGGTGGGCCACAGACCTTTTGAGATTATTCGATTATCAAAGAAAACGGTTACAAGTTCCATGGTGTTATTAGATGTGTGGCAAGTTGCTCCATCTAGCTGGAGATAACCTTCTCTCAATTCGATATCATCTCCGTAAAGCTTCAGAGAATATGGTGAGACGAGTGCAAACATGTATAGATGCTGGTGGAGGACACTTCCAACATTTTCTATGAGATGTAAATAGTGTAATGTAATCTCTCAATTGTATCTCATATTTTCCAAAAGTTTCGGCCACGCCGTGGCTCAGTGGTTAGACCGCTTGGCTCTCACCAAGGCGGCCCGGGTTCGATCCCAGGCGACCGCAAAGTGAGCTTAGTGGTGGACAACACGGCGTTGGGGCGGGTTTTCTCCGGGACCTCCGGTTTCCCCCGCCATCTCATTCCACCGGTGCTCCATCTTCATCTCATGCATCATCAGTGTCACCGCCTGCGGTGCCGTATGTAGTAAAAGCGGGCGTTAAACACTACACACTACTACTCCAAAAGTTTCACGTGTGTCCTATTATATGGCCTATTGAAATGGTTCAGGTTTATAAGGATCGCACTATAGAAACAAGATTTCACAAAACAGCTGAGAATCGAGATGAAGATTAAGTTGCCTTATTTATTTTAAGGCAAGAACTAATTTCATTTAACATTTGTTTTAATTATTTGCTATTAAGCAATTCTATAAAGTCTAAGATAGTACATAAGGGGTCTCAAGTCATAAATGAACTGTCAATGTATATGGTTTCTAGATGGCCAAGATAGTGTAAGATGTAAGAGAGAGTGAGAGAGGAAACGTTAGAGTCTATTAAGGTCTATTTGAGTTCAAGGTAATGAAATTATTCCTGAGTCATTTGCTTTCTCAAGACACGCATATCAGCACACGCAACTACACATGAGAATTAGTTGTTTCTGACGGCTGCGTGCTTATGCCTAAAACTCGAAGAAGCGGTGATTTGTTCTCCCAAATACTTGTTATTATCTGTCATGCCTCTCTTCTTAACGGGAGCTGTTCTATTTGGAACTATACCTCCTTTGAAATAAATTCCAACCAAAAGTTTGTATGTATTGCTTCAGTCGGAGTTTGCATGGTCATTCTCTAAGGAAACAAATATTTAATATTTAAACAAGTGAAAGAAAAATATTTAAACTTTAATAATTGTTTAAAAATTCAACATTTTTGTATATAATTGGATAAGAATGCAATTTTTCACTTTATATAGAATTAGAAAACTGTCAGACAATTCCTTGGTGAATCCTTACACATAAAAAGGAGATTATAAGAAAGTGAGAAATAATAAATGATCGCACTTAGTTATTTGGAAAGAAAGCGGGATATCTCTACAATAACGTGTGTTTGATTATTTTCGACCACTCACTCCGACCTCGGACTTTTCGTAGTTTTTCCCTGGTCGTTGAGGTGGTCTCTCATTTACTATGATTTCCTTTCCAGCATCTCCCTTTTATTCCGTTTTTTCCCTCATTTTTCAGGTTTGATTTTAGTTTTCATATCGTATGGCGGTACTAGAAGGTGGCAAAGATGCTTGCTTAAAGGAAAGAATATTACTCGTGCGTTCTAGAGAATTGCTTGATCGATGCGTCGTTCATCGTCTTCTCTCGGTGGCTCCAGCAGTGAAGTAGGTATTCGAACCTGGACCTGTGCTGCATGTCACTGTGGACTTTTTGCCTACAGCCAGTAGACTCTTGTAGTTTCTTCACTTCATCCCTTCCTCCTGGGAAGCCGCTATAGATATAGCTATCTATGTTGCAGTGCACGATGTGTCCCACACTCCTGTGTAACATGCAAGTATTCGTAAACTACTACAAATATCACCATAGCATTGTCTATACCTGTTCAGAAACACAATTTTGTTGACGTTTGAGATTCCCAATTTCTAGAGGTTAATTTTATTCTGACCTATCAAGCGTTTAAAATCATTGAAGAAAAATAGAGGAGTCCATATTTATAAAATACTGATCAACATTTTTATCCTTTTTAGCTATTGAACACACTGCAAAGAATCAGAATCATACATCTCGTATGAAGAGATTCAAATATAGAAAAATCAGTTCATTTATCCTACATTTCACAAACTTTTAATTCATTAAACCATTAGAAAGTTATTAAATTTACTTTATTTGTTTCTAGGATAATTTTAGGAGGATTACTTCAAGGCTTAGGATTTTCCCTTGCGTTAATTACAATTTAATTTATCACGTAACTGGATTAAAATTCGGAGAAAAAAATTTGATAACTAAATAAACATTTTTCGCTTTTCATTACGTTTAATCCTGTTTGTTATAAATGAAACAAATAGTTTCATCTTTTAGTCTGGCAGAAAAGTAATAAAATTCTGCACTGGTTGGTAATTAGGATGAGTTATGATGTTCATTTCTTCCTGAACACATTTGATTGTAAAATTCTCAAAATCAGTATGTGAAATGTAGAAGAACATCTTATGTCATTTGTCATTTGTTCTGAGTACTCTCTGTGATCTATCGTACTGAATGTTTGCAGAGACTTACTCCTAATAATTTTACTTACATCATGCAGTAAAAAGATACTTTGCTTCTCAAAATGAAAAGATACTGGGGAAGAAAAAGATACACATATGTGTGTATATATTTTTTAAAATTTGCCAGTTTATCAGATTTATTCATGTTACAAATCGCTACATGGACGCCCCTGAACAACCTGAAGTCACACTCTGTGCTGTGGCACTGTTCGGGGGGGAGCGCTGGTATGTAGGACCCCAGGAACCCCCAGGCACCGCCGACTAGCTGTGACACGCTCATAACAATACCGCATCACAAGAAATTGACCGTAATTTAATATTACGGACCGGGGCGTTGTTCAAAGGGTGCCGAAACACATCGGGAAATAAAAATATTTTATCTGGCTGCGGAGTGACAAATGTAATCCTTGGCGCGCGCTGTGATTGGTTGGCTCTCGCCAGCCCATTGTTCGCTGTGGTTGCCCCGCAGCACATTCCTCCAGCCCGCCTCTCTTCTGGAGCAGCAACTTTGTTTTTGTTGACACTGTCTCTTCTCCTGAATCTCCTTTCTTGGTACATCTCTATAGATTGCCCAGCATTATATGCACCAGCATCTACTTGGACTGTATTACTCAGGTTAGACAGCATTGCGTTTGTTGCGGCCAACGGAGGAACTACGCATGCTCTGCCTAACAGTGTACAGGATACGTATGTAAACATGATAACAGCCGTCAAACTGCACGTTTCTAAATGTCCGAGTAATTTGTCCGTACATTTGTTGGCTCACTCACATCAGTCCGTGCATCCATACATACATCGTCCGTTCCGCTTATTCCTTAATCAATCAATACTCTCCAGTAATATCATGAGTGCTAATAGTTTCTCGACAACTTAAGTGAGATTAACGCATGTTTAAAATAATTATTTCGATACTCAAGATAGAGAAATAATTATCTATATACAACGCACGAGTAAAGAAGCTCAAATAAATTACCTGAGAAAAACTGTAAGCAACAGGGAGATTCGGTTAGATAATTAAAATGCGTGAATGATCCCATTTTTCTTGTACATTTGATACAGATAGGTACTGAAGTGCATAAATAATTTCAATTTTCTACAAAGATTACCTATATTTTATATAAGCCTTTTTTTGTTCATTTATACCACGTCTTTAACTGCAATGGTCATATCGGCGGCCGTTCACCTTTGAAACACATCGAAGCTGTTAACTCTTGTTCAGTTGGTTTTAATCATTACATCACACACACACATTCGCACTCTCATTCATACTTCCAGACTCTGGGGAAGATGACGAATTATCTTGGATGGAGAAAAATCCCCACCTCAACCGCCGGGAATCGAACCCGAGACTCCTAGCACGGTAGGCAGGTGCTCCACCGACTGTGCTAAGCGGCCAGATTATTAGCTTTTATTCCAAGCAGAACCGTAGATTTGAATTAAATTAAATAGAACTTAACAATACATATTGTAATCAGAAGTACTTATGGGAATCAGCGAATCAAAGCGGAGATTGTAGGAGTAAAATTGAACGTAAGGGAAACAAATATGACATGTTCACTCCTATGAATTTCTCTACTCATTTTTATACTAACTACTCCTAGAAAAAATTTAAACAGGTAATCAATATAAACATTTGTAGAAATTACCTTATTGCCGACTTTCTTGTTTATGCAAGGGGAATATAAGAATCCAAAAGGCTTTAAGCGATATTAAAACAATTTAATAGTTGATGGCTATCTGATGACTTTGGCAGGTCATTCTCTTTGCATGGCCGAGACAGAACAATAGCGACTTTCCATTTGAGAAACATGTAAATATCAATTGGAAAATTCAAGCGTATAACAATGAATAATTCGTAAATATGTACGTTCATGCCACAAACAGATGTGGGTATTTGGCACTCACTGTGTATTTAAAGACGATCTAACCCGCCTCGTTAGCGTAGATGGTAGCATGTCTGCCTCACGTTCAAGAGGTCCCGAGTTCGAATCTCGGTTAAGGCGAGTTACCTGGATAAGGTTTTCCCAAGGGTATTCTATTATCCTGATAGGCTAATGTCGGGTAACTCTAAGCTCCATGGACCCCGGACTCATTTGATAATCATTTCACCCATTTCATTCATCGTCCTATATGACTTAACATTGGAGGATGTAAATTACAAAAAAAAAAAAAAAAAAAAAAAAAAAAAAAGGATAGCAAACATTATTGTATTGTGACTTTGGCTACCTCTTACGGTTTGCCAGTTGTGCAAAAGTCTTCCAGAGTGAAGAGGACTTCTGAGCACGTTCCAGAAAGTACAAGATATAGATTTAATTTGTCATAAAATATCTTAAGCATATGGTATATAATCCAGATTTTTATTGTCATTTTTGAGAAAGTCAAAATGTTTCACAGATGTTCCTTGAAAAGGGTAATCTGGTGTGGAAGGACTCATTTTTTTAAATTTTGTGTGGTATTCTTCATATTTAAATACCAAGTACTTACGAGATATTTTGACGAACATACGGACACGTGAATACACACATTAATTAATGAATTAATATTCCCACCTTCATCGAGTGAGTTTTCTATCACGTTGGGTTATTTGCGATATGTTTTACTAGTAAATTATTTTATTTTGAGCTATAAATAGTTATGAAGCTACAGAATACGGAAACACTATTTTCTATTTATCTAGAAACAAGGTAAACATGCAACAAAAACCGCAGGTTTAATCTTATTTCGTCAGATGCGAGAATCTTACACTTCGGAATATTTCGAAAGGAAATCCGGTTACACACACACACACACACACACACACACACACACACACACACACACACACACACACACACACACACACACACACACACACACACACATACATACATACATACATACATACATACATACATACATACATACATACATACATACATACATACATACATACATACATACATACATACATACATACATACATACATAGACCATTTTCTAAAAACATCTACCTTTCTTACGTAATAAGGGTGTTTTAAAACATACATTTCCAGTGAAACATCGATATCAAATTGTTGGGTGGAATACAATATTTCTCCAGTAGTAGGGAAAGTTTTGAGTATCATACTTTGCTAAGAAGCCTTTTTTTTTATTTTAAAGCTGGAGGTAGTTTTACGTGCCATATATCTACGACATGAGGCTACCGGTTTTACTTTCCTTAGCAAGAAAGCCATGATAAAGATGTTTCCGCTCGAAAAAACCCATCGCCCTCCGCCGGGTTTAAACTCGCGACTTGATGAGTTAGAGGCTAGCATGTTACCCATAGATCACGTAGGACGACAAGGCATTAGTGATATCTACATTGGCTCACATTCGCTCTCATGTAATTATCATAAGTACGATAAGCAATGATCATAATTCTTTTACGGTCATAATTTTTCGCACTAAAATTCAACCTTACTATATTTTGTTAGCTTAATGTGAAACAAACACGCCGTGGTAATTTCATTGTTGGTACTTCTGGTTCCCGCCTGTGAGAAACAGGCAAGTTCAGACATGTTCAGTATCGCCTACCGCTGCAATGGAAGTAACATGCGAGGAACAATATGTGGCTTTGAAATTCTGCTTCCGTCTCAACAAATCTTCAGTTGAGGCCTATACAATTTTACAGGAGGCATATAGAGAGTCTGTTCTTCCCTACAGCACAGCTCGAAGGTGGTTTAACATGTTGAAAGAGGGGAGACAATCAATTTCAAAGGAAGGTAGACCCGGTGCTCTAGTTACTGCTCTTACGTAAGAAAACATCAACACTGCTGCTGTCATTGTGAGAGAGAATCGACGAATTACCTTAAGATCACTTTCTGAAATACTGAACATTTCATTGGGTGCCATCCATACGTTGGTGACAGAAACATTACACATGAGACATGTTTGTGCGTGATGGGTTCCAAGACTGTTGATTCCCGAACGAAAGGACATTCGCATGTAGGTCTGCATGCAGTTAAAGTTGATGTTAGAGGAAGATCCGGAGTTTCTTTCAAACGTAATCACTGCTGATGAAACTTGGCTACATCATTTTGATCCTGCGAGCAAACAGCAAAGCTCAGTGTGGAAATCTCCTTCATCACCAACCACCGAAAAAGAAAAAGTGGTTCCTTCTGCTGGGAAAGTTATGATCATCTCATTCCTTGATATTCATGGCATGGTTTATGAGCATGTTGTACCTGCACACACATCAGTAACTAGTCAATGCTACAGGGATGTCCTGAAAACATTGCAAGTCCATATCATGCGCAGAAGACTACATTTCCGTGAAGCAGGCCAGATGCTGCACCACGAAAATGCGCGGTCGCATATTGCCAATGTTGTTGCTGAATATCTTGCAAAAATCAACGTGAAGTGCATCCCTCACCCTCCCTATAGTCCGGATTCAGCCCCACCCAGGACTGTTCAATAAAGAATGATCACAGTGTTTTTTGACAACGTACCTTTACTCATCCTCATAATTTTGATGGTCCTTCTCAAAATAGTTTCCCCTGAATGCGATGCACTTATCCCAGCGTTTCTGCTAGTCTTCAAGGACATACTAGAAACCAATTTTTGAGAGATCCTTCAAAATCGTATCCGCAGCCTTTACCACTGCTTCTGATGATGGATAATGCCTCCCACGAAGGCGTTTCTTCAGGATAGGGATAGAAAAAAGTCACATGGTGTTAAATTCGGACTATAGGGAGGGTGAGGGATGCACTTCGCGTTGATTTTTGCAAGATATTCACCAACAACATTGGCAACATGCGGCCACGCATTATCGTGGTGCAGCATCCAGCCTGCTTCATGTAAATGTGGTCTTTTGCGCCTGATATGGACTTGCAATGTTTTCAGGACCTCCCTGTAGTATTGTCTAGTTACTGATGTGTGTGCAGGTACAACATGCTGATAAACCATTTCATGAATATCAAAGAATGAGATGACCATAACTTTCCCAGTAGAAGCAACCACTTTTTCTTTTTCGGGGGTTGGTGATGAAGGAGATTTCCACACTGAGCTTTGCTGTTTGCTTTCAGGATGAAAATGATGTAGCCAAGTTTCATCAGCAGTAATTACGTTTGTTAGAATCTCCGGATCTTCCTATAACATCAACTGTAACTACATGTTTTCTCCATTGCAGTGGCAGGCGATACTTAACATGTCTGAATTTGCCTGGTACTCACAGGTGGGAACCAGGAGTACCAACAATGAAACTACTACGGCGTGTTTTTTCACATTAAGCTAACAGAATATAAGATGCGAATAATATTGAATTTTAGTGCAAAAATTATGTCTGTAAACAAATTATGATCATTCTTTATTGAACAGCCCTCGTATATTTTGTTTTCCCGGTTATTTTAGATTATTTTATGATTATTTTAGACTTATTTTAGTCGTGCTGATTTTAGTAATATTTGCCGTAGCTAAGAAACATCCCTAGACCACATAGGTCCCATCCGCTGCGTTTAACATGTGAGTATGACTAAGTTCAGAAACAAATGCTTAGCACCTCGACCTTGTGTCTATGTCCTTGAGGAAGGGGTGGTGGTGAAAGAAGACAGAAGGTACCTAGACTCGACAGCAGAGAGCAGAGTTTCAACAGTTTCAGATTTAAACTCCCTGGTGACAGCTCCCTGCCGCCTTGCAGGCCCACATATCCCATTTGAAGAGATCGGGACATGGAAACCGTCCCCGATTTGGAAATTGCAGATTTACTATACCCTGTCTCACGTTAGTTTAATCCTGCTGTAAATAATAAGGCGGAGTTGACTCAACGTGCCATATGTTTGATGCTACATGTACGCACGCAACACTAATCCTTGTTCCACATAAGCTTGTCCCGTATCTCTTAACGGTCACGTGACCTTATCACCTCTCATTGGCTGCTATTGCAGTATAGACTTGTGCGGTAAAAATTAGTCTGGCGATATATCGTTATATGTTGGAAGAAAACTGTCAAATTTATATTTTCGTAACTGTTTGAATTAAATATATTACGCAACAGAGTTGATTTATCTGAAATGCATGTTAATTCTTAAACGAAGTAAAGAGCAGGTTCCTTTGCTCTTAAGCACATTGCAGGATAGCACGTGATTTAACGGTAGCGATTACATATTTCTTTATATGACTTTTATCACTGACCTTGTTTTGAACTGGGTCAGCCGTATATCGCCATTCGACGGTGTGCTATGCCGATTGCGAGAACTAAATTATTTTATTGATCGTTTATTGCGCGTGTACTTATTATATGTATAATGGCAGAATCTACCGCCAGTTTATCGCTGAAGCATCGCAAGGGAAAACCTTTACAAAGCGGCGAAAAAAGAATTGTGGTGCATGTGTTTAATGCAATCACAGAGAAGAATCCGTCTTTGTCAGTGAGGGAAGTCAAACAGCTGTGCTCTGAACTTACCGGTGTGAGTGTTAGGTCCGTAGGAACACCACGACGCGAAATTGAGACAACAGGAAAAATTACCACTCCAGGGGCGATATTGCTGTGTGGCGAAGACGTTATTTAAGGACAATGAGACTGTACTGAGGTGCAAGTTGGCAAGACTTGGGTGAATGAAGGACACGCGATAAGTATGGCGTGACAGGACTTTTAAGACTGAAAGACAAGCATTTTTGCAAGGTATGTGTGCTGGTTTAAAAAAATCCCAGTGGCAAAGACCGAAGGCCTTTCATTATAAACTTGTTTCAGTTTCATTGCTCATTCATTCAGTTTCAACTTGCTCAGTTTCATTATAAAATTGTATTTTTGCATGCCTTCCTATGCTTATTTGTATGATTTTATCTATCTTCCTGGCGATTATGACGTTTACTGCAGGTTTAAATGTGACGGGAAGGTACCGCCTATGTCCTATGGCGCGAAAGCATTAGCCAATTAGGATGAGGGGAAGGTAGTTGCACGCGGAGTGATACATATCTGCGAGGCAAGGTTATATCAAACAGAGATTAGACTAGCAGTATATATAGCAGCACTAACTTCTAGACAATAAATAGAGTTGTTACATGTTAACTTATTAAATCTATGAGTTGGTTCATTTCTGAAATAATAATCATGAACTTTACGGCTTATAGCATTTTTCGTAAAATCGTCGCATATCTCCGCGTGCTGTTTGTGTTTACGTGATTTTCCTGGTGTTCTTAGAGTTCCGGATGCTTGCTGTTCCATTCTAACACTACTTGCGGAAATACCAAGAAAATCACCAGTTTCTTTCTCAATGTTTTTATAGACGCTTCTGAGATTCCTTCTTTAGGCCCCTCGCCACTTTTTAAAGGTTTGCCTCGAATGTGTTTCATTTCGGCTAAGCACCGACCTACTTTATGATGTAAAGCGTACTGCTTTTAAATTGCATATACATAAGTGTTCTTGGGCCTGTGAGGTACGCGAGATGTACAGGAAATATAGTGTTAAATATCAGAAGCAATTCCACACTATAAACAATAATATCTTAATCAGCATTCAGCTCGATACAGACCTCGTTGTGAGAGAGCTGCCTGGTATAGGAATGCAAAACTATTATATAATAGCAGTGTCCTTTAGTAATTGTTAAATAAAATGCAGGTTAATTTAACATGATAAATTAATAGTGTGTATAATTTCACCTGTCGTCTGTCTAATCTGTATATAGTATACGGAACACATATATGTGTATGTGAAGCGCCCGCCACGGTAGCGTAGATAGTAGTGTGTCTGCCTCCCGCTCAAGAGGTCCCGAGTTCGAATCTCGGTCAGGGTGAGTTACCTGGATAAGGGTTTTTTGGGGTTTTCCCTTATCCTTAAAGACGAATGTCGGGTAACTCTAAGCTCCATGGACCCCGGATTCATTTGAGCATTTCATCCAATTCATTCATCGTCCGATATGACTTAACGTTGGAAGACGTAAATTAAAAAAAAAAAAAAAAAAAAAAAAAAAATGTGAAGCAGAAAGGTAAAATGTGGGGCTATTACAATACTTTTATAAAAATTGAAACATTTGCATACTTTTCTCTCTCCGAAATCAGCTCGCGCAGAGCAGTGATCAGAAAACTACTTACAGTACTGTACTTAAAGAAGGGGTTTATCATACGCATGCAAATAAAAGAAAACGACCATTTACTTAGTTAAACCAATCAACATGTTAACCGTTTTTCTGTCCCAATATCTCTGTCTCTGTCTATCTTCCCATCCAGATGTTTACAGCAGGATTAAAGTAGGTTGAGACAGATTATACATAGAACATTTCTTTTTGAGTGCAACTTTAAGACTCCCAGCGATATTTACTGCCCTGAAATAGTCAATGGATGCAATATGAAGTGAAAAAAGTGAAATGGAACGGAGAGGAAGGAAATTTCGGGGGATGTAATTACCGTTCCAGCACTTGTCTATTGGTATCTCCCGAGGAACCTTCCGAGAAAAGTCCATAGATCAGGAAGGTTGACTAGGAGGATCGAAACCATAGCTTCCCGTAACTAGTCGCGTACATCACCACCTCGTTCGGTTTAACATTGATATTTCGCTGATAGTACTAGAAGTCCACTTTCAAACATGTACGTCCAGTTTTTCCCCCCAGAGAAAACATCCTTGTAATACGTACCTGAGATAATACGATATACAAACTCTCTCGCTTGTATATTTTCTTCTTGAGACTGTTTTTACCGCACTGTAATTGGAGCAACACATCTTTCGTTCTTTTACTTTTTGTGAAGCGGGAAGAAGTGTTTTGTCAGTACTGCCCCATCGGTGTTCTATTTCCTTACAATGGATCAGAGTGTGCCGCTTTCCATTTGGCCATAGTGCAACGGCAGGATAGCAACACAATGTTTAATGAGAAATGTAATCACCTTTGTTTCACAAGTGCAGACACGAACCGCAAACCCTGGACTTCATTTAAATTCCATTAATCATAATCACCATCAGCACCACTCACCAGCTGCCGGCCACTAATGTAGGGGAGGAGCTGGTAGCTTGCTTCTTCACATCTTGTTTTGTGACGGCGTAATTCTTAAGAGATCTACTGCAGTTTCCTGCAATTCAAACCATCAGCACTAAAACTGCACCATGTGCTCATCAAATTGACTAAAACACTTCGCCTCTTCACTGCGGGTATCTACCAAATGACCATGAAGTGGACTTTTTTCAGTATCTGGGCATATTTTATACCCAATGAATGATAAACACCACGAAGTTGCTGGACTTCTGTAGACATATGTCATTCATTATATTTTCAAGTAGATCAGTCACATTTATTGGACATTAAGAAACATGGGACTATGTAATATATGTGGAAGCATTGCGTTCTCAATAAAGTATTTTATTATAACGGACTTTATCAAGTAAAAATAGATAAAAGCATGGAGATAAGTGTAGCTGCCTATTTCACAATCTGTGTTAGGTATGTGTACAAAATGTTATGTAGTTTGAACGTGGGTACTGTCTGAGACAGTTTTCAACATACTTAAAGTTAGATACAGGTTGTTAGGAAGAGAGAAAATAAAATATCCTTTCTATGAATGCTTCAGGTGTATAAAAGAAAGTAAAATAAGATCTGAAGCTTTCCTGGCGACGAATATGCTGAAGTTCTTCTCGGGAAGCAAGCCAGGTGAAAAGACGATTAGAAATTGACATTTCGGGAGTGTACATCTCTCCCATTATCAGAATATTTATTAAATGTTATAACCACAAATGAATTACTGTATATAACACAAATATAAACAATGACAAAACACTATCAAAATTCGCATTATTGAACAAAAGACTGTTTTCAGTAAATTAAGTGCCAGGTCAGGAGATGGTGTAAGTATAGAAAATTAATTGGGTCAAAGAAACGTAACTACTTAACTTGATTATCAAGCTGTATTCATTCATCTGTGCTTCTTAAGTCGATGGATTTCCATTTTAAGGCCGGTTTCCAAGAGGAGCTGAACTAAATCCAGCCTCTCGGAGGAAATGGCCAAAGCCTCCTTAATTCTCCTATCCCAGTAACTGTTGCATTTTGCAAAGATGGTCACCTCCCGAAAGTTGGCTCTATGGTCGTTATCAAAACAATGTTCTGCCAGTCCAGACCTCTCAGGTTGCATTAAAGGAATGCTCCGTTCATGTTCGTTCATTCTGGTAGCGATGGTCCTTCCGGTTTGTCCTATATACGGTGTCCCACATTCACAGGAATGCGGTACACTCCCGGAACTTGGAAGTCCAGTTTGTCTTTCACTGGTCTCAACAGATGATTTATTTTCGGAGGTGGCTTGTGGATGGTCCTGATGTATTTAGTGAGAATTCGGCTGATTCTGTCGGATAGGTTGTATATAGGACAAACCGGAAGGACCATCGCTACCAGAATGAACGAACATGAACGGAGCTTTCGTTTAATGCAATCTGAGAAGTCTGGGCTGGCACAGCATTGTTTTGATAACGACCATAGAGCCAAATTTCGGGAGACTACCATCTTGGCGAAATGCAACAATTACTGGGAGTGGTGAATTAAGGAGACTTTGGCCATTTCCTTCGAGAGGAGTACGCTTAATCGTGATGCTGGATTTAGTTCAGCTCCTCTTTGAAACTGGCCTTAAAATGGAAATCCATCGACTTAAGAAGCACAGATGAATGAATACAGCTTGATAATCAAGTTAAGTAGTTACGTTTCTTTGGCCCAATTAATTCTCTATACCAACGCCATTTCCTTACCTGGCATTTACTTTACTGAAAACAGTCTTTTGTTCATTAATGCGAATTTTGATAGTGTTTTGTCTTTGTTTATATGTGTGTTATATACAGTGATTCATTTGTGGTTATACCATTTAATAAATATCCTGATGATGGGAAAGATGCACACTCCCGAAACGTCGAATTCTAGTCGTCTTTTCACCTGGCTTGCTTCCCGAGAAAACTTGAGCATAAAAGAAAGGTGTTTCATTATCCAACTTGCAAATTTTTGAAGAAATAAACTTTTTTCTATGGCTTGCTTTTTTGGTTGTTCTCACTGAATGGTCAGTGACAGACTGATAGGCAAATGGTAAATGAGAAATTGCCTTTAAAGGCGATAAAATGGCGAACAATTATCTAGTTTACTGCTAGTATATTGCAAATATTACAAATAAATATTATATATTTATCTTATTCGGTCAATATTTTATTGCTTGCTTTTTACTTTTGGTGATATTTAGTAGTTTTCCTGCATTTCCAATGGGTATATAAGGAATTGGTATGATATTTGATATGATATTTATTTGTACAGTTTCCATTACATTTTCACTATAATGACCTTATCATCGATTAAGCACTATTATGCATCCTGTACAAATACATGTAATTGCTAACCCAAGATTTACTCGCTGACGCAGGTTCCCTGGCCTTTGGTTTTCCTGAGCAGCTTGTTGTCATTTATTCCTGACCTTCGCTTCTTTTACCCTAATCCACTTTTTTCTTAACCTAAGTATATAAGAATTCTCCTGAACATCTATTTTTCTTTTCAGCCATGCCCGTTAACGTGCGTAACGCCACCACTTATTTCTTATCCCATATTTTTCTTCTGCAATTTGTTAACTCCTTACATTCTATCAGGTAATGAACAGTGTTCTCTTCATCTCCACGTAATTCACATACCCCTACCTCATTATTTCTCAACCCTTTTAGATATATTATTCCTACTCTCATCCATGCTATGCCTTCTCTTCCAGTTTTGTCACTTTGATTTATATATTTTGCCTACCCAATTCTGTGTCTAATTGCTTATAAAATTTCAAGGATTTCTTTTCTTCTATACTTTCCCAAATCTCCTGCCTATTGATACCGAAATTAAGAATTGCAATGTACAAAGAATCATGATGGATGTCAAAGGAATGTTGGTTCTTTGTTACAACACGTGCAAGGGCAGTTGAGTCGAATAGCAGTTGGGGGAGGATAGTTGTTATAACAAAAGCAATGTAAGAAACAGTGTCCTTAGCAGATTTCTAAAGGGTAGTACTTGAGTTTGTTGAATGGGCTATTCTTCGGAAGACAAAATAATCACAAAGGGAATCTTTGGTTGAATGAAGAGTGCCTCCAGAAAGTGAAAGTCACATGTATACCCACGCGCATCTGTGGTCATTCCTTCAGTCTTCGGCGTCAGGCCGATTAGGACAGTTCGTGGCTGGCAAGCCATTAAGAAGGTCAACTTCTTCTGTCTTGGGCCAGGCAGACCAGAAGTGATTGAGTAATAAGCATTCCGCCTTCAGTAACTTTAAACAGCGATATTGGTAAGCCTTGGTCGGTAACTTCAAGTTTGATGTTCGGATAAAAGAAGCAGTCATTAAACCATTTTAAAACGGGCATTCCAGTGTCATTAAAACTATCCTTCTCACACACATCCACGCATACCCTGTGAGAAAACTCATTGCTTTACCCTGAGCTAAACACTATTTGTTTCAAACTGTCCCGTAAAAGTGGAACTATTTGTTCGCCAATAAAAGTAGCTTCACTACCTATGTCTTGTACTCTGCTTCTCATTTCCTTCCAAAAGCCACTATGATTTGACTTCTCTGCTCTCCATAAATCTCCCATGCCTATCTTCGATACCATTATTTCCAATTCCTACCACCAACTGTTTGTGTTCTTAATGCTTTTCTGTTGCTTCATACACAGATTCAATAATTCTCCTTTCTGCCCTTTAATACATTTATACAAGAATTTAAGTATTCTCTCTATTATTACTCCCCTCCTTTTTGTATTACCCAGCTCTAGCAATGCCACTTCTCTTGGTGCCGATTTTGGTAGCCCTAGTAGTTCTTTGCAAAACAATCCATACATCTGGTCTAATTGTGCTCCTATCTCTGATGTGTCGCATACCTCCACTGCATACATTGTTCTGGAGTGAACGACCGCTTCATACATTCTTTCTAACCATCTGACATCTCCAGTTTATGTTTACATATTCTTACCCCTGTCATTGCCGCCCTGCCATTAGATATCACTTTTCTGGCTTGTGCGGTCCATCCTCCACTGCTACACATCCTTACACCTAAATAGTCATATTCCTTTACTACTTCTACCTTATGGTCTCCTATGAACCACTCCTCTCTTTTCCTCAGTGTCAATCCTTTTTTAAATCCACCATTTTTTACTTTTTGCTGTTTATTCTTAATCCTCAGTCAGTGTAAAACCTATGAATTGCCTCAATTGATTTTTGTAGACCTATTACAGAAATTCCTCCTACCGTTAAATCATCTGCATACAATAAACCAGGAATTTCTTTGTTCATTATTTTTGGGCAATGGGCATTGCTTTCCTTAACCCTCCCTATTAAATAAATCTATAAATAAATTGAATAGAATAGGACTGAATTTGCACCCCTGTCTCAAGCATAACTTCTGTTCGGCCTCTTCTGATAGTACATTCAGCCCACATCTTATTCTGAATTTCACCCCAATATAAATTTTATTAATTTCATTTATAAACATCTCGCTCACCCCTTTTCTTCTTATTTAAGGAGTTAATATTATTGACATTATACTTATGAATAGATTTTCAAGCTTCAGAGTTTTCAATATTTAGCTTAGAAAAAAGAGTGACATTTTATATTTTGTTCGCATTCTAAGTGAAGAAACTGCATTCCTATTGAATGGTTAGTCTGGAAAGCGTCGCTAATGGCTGACTATTATCAAGGGATCAAATATCATTACATTTATAAATTCATGTCCAAAACTAGGGATAAGATTTTACATTAATAAGTTCATATGATGATATCGCTACAACTCTTACACTTTGAGTCATGAAAAAGGTTATGCATTCCCTTTCATTCGCCATAAACTGTGTATAAATTGAGAGGTCAATATAGATAAAGCTACAGTTTTGTAAGACCTGATTTAAAACAAGTTTTCTTTTCAAGTTATTCAAGCAGTAACTTGGAACGTGATTTTTTCATTTGCATTTCTAAATTTCCTCATCCTTTTATTTGTATGAATCTAGTGTTTCTACTTCGACAGTGTAATGTATAAATTAATTTATAACTTTCTGCACATTAATTATAATAAATTAAATAAATATAAATTTTAGGTCCTTTTTGTAACTACTGTGTACTTGTTTCAACATTTTAGAGTTCTTTATATGTCATGTTTCAAACATTTTTAAGTCAAAATCTGGGTCCTGGAAATAAATCGTTTACATTTGAGCCAGCTATAACAGAAGATTTTTCATATTCTTGGAAAACTGGCCTCGATCAGTATTTCCCAAAATAAAGATGGTCAGATGTTTCCTTTTGTACCTGCTGTGCCGATGACGTCAGACCAGCTTGTAAAAGCGTCCAGGAAACCTGAGAAATGACTGCGCTGATAGCACCTGAAGGTATCGAGCACCAACTTGAGAGTGCTAAACAGCGGCATGTAAAGAGCGGTTATCAACACGATGTGTCCGGAGACGCGGATGGCCACTTAACTGGCCGGTAATTGCCAGTTACGCAATCGGCAATGTGCTTACTTTCAAACAATTTACTCGCGTCAAAGCGTGGCGAAGTTCGCCGCTCGTTTTATGACAGGAAGCGGACGTGCTTGAAGGCGATCGCCCTGTCCTCAAGGGCAGCGGCTCTTGGCGTTTTGTCATGTTATAGACACTAGCCGCAGTAGATGTGTACTCGTCTTTTAAGTTTAAATGATACAAGTGTACCATTAAACGTTCGCATTCGGAGGGTCCCAGGTTCGATCTCAGGCGACCACCCACTCTGAAGATTTTTTTTTTCCGCGATTTCCCCAGGTCGATAGCGAATGCTGGGATGATTCCTCCTGTATCAACACTTTCTTCGCCATAATTTGCTTTATCGTATGAGTAGATATATTATGTAGGTTCCAGATCACTTTGCATAAATGGAGGGGAGGGGGGTGTGAGGACCACCCAAGATGTTGCAGGTGGTATGGAAACATGTCACAACTTGCATTCCCAGGGGGGGGCTTTTTTTTAATGGAATCCATAAATTATTGTAAATGCATGTTTCAGATACAGACTTCGCGACATCAGACGTCTGTGGAAGGGGGAGATGAGATCGGCCACCTGTTACTCGACAAAGATTATGTGGGAGAAAACACTGAAATCCATTCCCAGAGATTTTTAAGGGATGTCATAAATTATTGTTAATGTATGTTTCAGATACAGACTTCGAGACATCTAGTGGCTGTGGAAGGGGGAGATGAGATTGCCCTCCGGTTACTCGTCAAAGTTTATGTGTTATGGAAGGGGGCATACATGTCTCGTGAGATTGTCCCGAACCCGTTGGGACATTGTTAATAATGTTGGGGTTGTAACACAAATTAGCGTCACATAAAGTTTTGCCCAACCCCACACAACCGCAGTAAGAGGTGAGGGTTCTCTATCCTTCGCTACATCTGTCGTCTGTGGAAGGGGGAGATGAGATCGACCACCTGTTACTTGGCAAAGATTATGTGGGAGAAAAACACTGAAATGAATTCCCAGAGATTTTTAAGAGAAGCCATCAATTATTGTTTCCAGCATCCAGAGAGAAGCAAGGACTCTGGAAAATCCGTCCCCAACTTGTAACATTATCCATGACAAAGATTATGCGTTCATACTTTAAACTTATTTTCACTTTGTTTTTAATCGCGTTACGAATGTTTTCTTCTCTCGTTTACTATGATTACAATGTGTGCCTTCTTAGAACTGCTTATGACAAAACGTTTTTTATTTTCTTCATGGGGCTTAAAGATACAGAGTTTGAATTTAGGTGAAACATTTCATTTACGTATACATTATTCTTAATACCTGCTAATATTCTAAAGCATTTGCGCTAGCTTCTTTTTTTTCTGATCTATCTGCGAACTGATTTTCGCGAGATAATTAGATAGAGGATTACTTAATATTTCAGACTCAAAAGTATACTCTGGAAGCGATTGTTTCACGCACACACGCGTACAAGCAAGCACCATAGAGAGGGAAAGAAAGAGAGAGGGAGGGAGGGAGTGAGACAGGAAACAAAAAACTTTCGGAGAAAAGACCAAATTCTGTGCAAAAGTTACACACAACCGTTTAACCTCGCATGTGGCCAGTGATGACCAACTGGGCATTTAATTAACTACATTGAAGGACTCCAAATAATCTCCCATTCAAGGAAATATGTAATGTATTTCTTCATTTACAGTCGCTTACAGGAGAACATTCTTCAGTTCTTGTAAAAGGGTTTTAGCGTTAAGAATGAAAAGATAACCGTAATTGGTGAAGCGTAATAACGAATGTACACCACTTAGCGAAATTTAAAATGATCCCACTTGGAAATCAATACCATTCTTTTACTTTCAATGTTTATGACCAAGGCAGGGCGCCAACAATTAATGCTAATTTTTAAAAAATCATTTGAAATAAATAGTCCTCTGGCTAAGAACGTAAATAGTACTCCATCTATAGAATAACATGAAAATTGATGGGAAAACAAAAAAAAAAATAACTGCAATGGTTAATAGCCATTGGATCTATGTTCGAATCTCATGGATGTAACTCAAATAAATCTGAATATATATATATATATAGTGTACTCATGAAACAAATGGTTTAAAATGAATATATCAGGCACACACATGCACACACATACACGTACACATACGCACATAGTCATACACACTCACATGCACACACATACACGTACACATACGCACATAGTCATACACACTCACATGCACACACATACACGTACACATACGCACATAGTCATACACACTCAGATGCACACACATACACGTACACATACGCACATAGTCATACACACTCACATGCACACACATACACGTACACATTCGCACATAGTCATACACACTCACATGTATACGAATGTACTGAGGAGAAGCGTCATTTGCAGTTATAACATCTTTTTCAGACTGTACCGCACGTAGAAAAGGAAATATCTTTGGATGACAGAGGGGAGAGGGAAAATCGAAAGTCTCAAAACGCTCTATACAGGGCTCGCTAGACTAGTGGAGGGGAGGATTTTGAAATCGCTATAAAAACGATTGTTTGATAGACAATTATTCAGTCTGTAACATTGCACAGCCAACACCCGTCAGACAGCAATTCTTCCTTCTTCGGGATATTCATCCAGACTTCATTTTATAAAAAGGTAAGCGATTCATTTATAATTACAGTGATATAATTATAGAGAGTGTTTATTTGCAAGAAAATATATTGAAGGGAATTTTCTCTTATCAGTGATAAAAGATGTATAGACTGTGTGCATTTTTCAAGAATATTTCTTGTTCAAATCACAATCGAAATTATTAACTTATAAGATGCTCATTGCTTCATAATTATAGAGAGTGTTTATTTGCAAGAAAATATATTGAAGGGAATTTTCTCTTATCAGTGATAAAAGATGTATAGACTGTGTGCATTTTTCAAGAATATTTCTTGTTCAAATCACAATCGAAATTATTAACTTATAAGATGCTCATTGCTTCATAATTATAGAGAGTGTTTATTTGCAAGAAAATATATTGAAGGGAATTTTCTCTTATCAGTGATAAAAGATGTATAGACTGTGTGCATTTTTCAAGAATATTTCTTGTTCAAATCACAATCGAAATTATTAACTTATAAGATGCTCATTGCTTCATAATTATAGAGAGTGTTTATTTGCAAGAAAATATATTGAAGGAAATTATCTCTTATCAGTGATAAAAGATGTATAGACTGCGTGCATTTTTCAAGAATATTTCTTGTTCAAATCACAATCGACATTATTAACTTATAAGATGCTCATTGCTTCATTTAACTTATAAAATGCTCATTGCTTCATAGTTATATCGTAATCTCTATTATTTCAGGAAAACAAGATGCATCCTAGAAAAAATTGGGTAAATAAATTGACCCTTGCCGGCAGAAAGCGTAAAGCTCCCGACAGCGAGCAAGCGTCGCCAATATTGCCTGGGGTGGATTACATCATTCCACCGCCCACAGATTTTCAAGATGATGAATGTTCCTGTCGGAATTGCGGCTATAGGATTGCACTAGAATGGCTTGAAAACACTAATGCAGGTATGCAATACTCTTTCATAGTTTTGTATTTGTACTTTTTACCACTTTCCCCATTGCATGCAACTATGAGTTTCTTTCAGAAGATTGCGCTAATTATTAATTAGTTTTTCCACCGCATCTCCTGCTCGATAAGACATAGGTCACTCTATTGTAACTTTTAAACTAAGGGCCTGAACATAGGCGAATTTATACTCAAATAAATTCTCTAATTGAGATCTTCAAGTATATATATAGTTATTTTTTGTATATATTAATCTAGTTATTTTACTTTCAAATTTTACATTTTAAATTTTAACTTTTGGTCTCATATGTGTTGTATAGCAGATAAAGAATAACTGTAATTGACAAAATGGATATAGTTTCAAATAAACATAGTCTCTGTATCATTTATATATTAGAAAGATATATATCAAAGGCATATAATGCGCAATACGCTTATCTGCATTTACAGCCATCCGCCAACTAAGAAATAGAGTATAATGAAATGGTTTATGCTTCAAGCACTTTTTAGTGTCGCAAAGCAGGTTGTAGTGTAATAATATTGGAATATAAGAAAAGGAATTTGCCATTAGCTATCATTGCGTGTGTGTTTTTTCAATTATATCATTGCCGATAGTAGAGCTTGTTTCACTATATTTATTCTTACAGGATTTTAAGCTAGTAATATGATTAATTTCTCCGATTTCAGAGCCAGGACCAATGCCAGATCCCGAAGCCGAATGGTGCGGTTGCACCAATTGCGTGTACAGGATCCGGCTCTGCGAGCTGTTACATCCCATGCAATGTAAGTGCATTTGACAAATTATTTTCATTAATTAGAAGCATGCATTCTTTCCATTAATGTGTACTTTAGCATATACATGCATATTATACTGCTTGCGCTTTCTTCTCCATCTCCTTCTTCTTCCTTCTTCTCCATCTCCTTCCTTCTTCTCCATCTCCTTTTATTATTATTATTATTATTATTATTATTATTATTATTATTATTATTATTATTATTATTATTATTATTATTATTATTATTATTATTATTATTATTATTATTATTATTATTATTATTATTATTATTATTATTATTATTATTATTATTATTATTATTATTATTATTATTATTATTATTATTATTATTATTATTATTATTATTATTATTATTATTATTATTATTATTATTATTATTATTATTATTATTATTATTATTATTATTATTATTATTATTATTATTATTATTATTATTATTATTATTATTATTATTATTATTATTATTATTATTATTATTATTATTATTATTATTATTATTATTATTATTATTATTATTATTATTATTATTATTATTATTATTATTATTATTATTATTATTATTATTATTATTATTATTATTATTATTATTATTATTAGCACATTGAATGTCTTATTGTTATTTCGAATATATGTAGCTAATATGTCTAGTTTTTCTTTATTATTGTGTAATTGCTACATGTTTCTTTTATTAAAGATGGTGAACCAATGTCCGTGCAGGAGGATCTTCAGCATCCAGCAGCACCAGAGTTTTCAGCGCGAGACCCGAAGAGGCTCCGTCACACCAGCAGCGAAGAAGACCGCATCCCTCCCGCATCCATCAGGAACACAGGAAACCGGAGGGAGGAGGAAGCAGTGGCGGGGCCTTCAGGTCTCTGCAGGCCATCTCCTTCATCATCATCATCATCATCATCATCATCATCATCATCATCATCATCATCATCATCATCATCATCATCATCATCACCGGCAGAAAGGGTATGTAGAAATGATCATTTTGACCTAGAATGCAAAACTATCGAGTCAGCATTCAAGGGCCGTATCTTCAACAGCAAAATTGAAAATACGGTGGGAATAATGGGCCCCAGCGAGTTTCTGGATGAATGCAAGAGTCTTGTTATTAGAGAAATTGAATCCACATTAAAGAGGAGCATATCCGGATTAAAGATGAGTTGTTCACTGAACGTCTCATACTTAATTCAGACACCTGACCATGAAAACGTGGAATCGGTTTATTTTAATTCCAAGACTAAAGAGATCCAGCAATCAACTAACGTGAATGATATCTTCCGTGCAATGAAAAATGAAATTTTAGAAAACCTAGCCTGTTTTGAAGGCCAAGCAAGTTCAAAGACTTTGCTCGCAATCCACTCGCAGGTAAACAGCGCAGCAGAATATAATCCTCTTCGCGCTTCAGGGTATATTGAGTTGCCTGCATGCATCAGGAGGAAGAATGCTATTCTTAACATTAAGAATAATGATGATTTTTGTTTCGCTTGGTGCATGTTGGCTTCAAAATTTCCCACTAAGATAAATAGATGTCGTCCATCATCGTACCCTAGGAACTTGCTATTCAAAGCATTCAATTATGAGCAAATTACATTCCCATTTCCAATTGATCAAATTGAACAATTTGAGAAGCAAAATCCTGATGTATCTATAGCTGTATTTGCTCTAAATGCCAACAACTCGGTGGAGTCTATTCGCAAACCATCAGAGAGGAAGGCTAGCCAGGTTAACCTGCTGATCATCGATGATGGTGATAAGTCTCATTACTGCCTCATTACCAACATATCGAGGCTTATTAGAAGTCAGATAACTGCGCATCCCAAGAAAATGTGGCTATGCGAGGCATGCATGACAAGGTGTCCTAATGAGGATGCCTTGAGATTGCATAAACTGAAATGCAATAAATGTCAGACACTCAAAATGCCTGCGCAGGGTGAGAGTTTATCGTTTAATGCATATTCCAAGTCTGCTCCTGTACCTTTTGTTATTTATGCAGATATCGAATCTGTTTTGAGGAAGGTTCACTCATGCGATCCCTCAGACGCAGAGAGCTGGACCCGTTCCATACAAGAGCATGAGGCGATATCTATAGCGCTGAAAGTTATATGTAGGCATGACCAGTCATTGTCACGATTTAAGCTCTTCAGAGGTGCTAATGCACTTGATGACTTCTTCACTGAACTTAGGAAGATTGGTGATGAAGTCATTGAGGTATACAAGCAAATTATACCGCTGCAAATGACACCCCTGAATGAGCTGGATTTCACCAATGCTGATCAATGTCATATATGCAGGAAAGGTTTTGCTATAGATGATATCAGGGTGAGGGACCATTGCCATATCACTGGAGCATATCTCGGAGCGGCGCATAATGCTTGCAATTTGAATAGGAAATTGCCGAACTTCATTCCAATTTTTTTTCATTGCTTAAGCAATTATGATAGCCACTTCTTGATAAGGCACATGGCTTATGACAATGGGAACATTTCGTGTATAGCACAATCTTCTGAACGTTATATTGCATTTAGCAAAAGCTATAGGGGCTTAGAATTCAGGTTCCTCGACAGCTACAAGTTTCTTGATGATAAGTTATCCAACCTAGCTGATATGCTAGATGACGATGACTCCAAGGTCACTAATGCCGAGTATTCGAACCCAGAACACCTGCAGCTAATGAAGTGCAAGGGAATATTTCCATATACTTATCTAGATTCTGTCGAAAAGCTCCAAGAAGAGGAGCTTCCACCCATCGAGCTTTTCGATGGTATTTCTGAAGAGGAATATGCCCATGCGCTTAAGGTGTGGAGCACATTCAACATAAAGGATCTCGGGGAATATAGTGATCTTTATTTGAAGACAGATACGCTTCTTTTAGCGGATGCTTTTGAAAAGTTTAGAGACTTGTCACTGGAGATGTATCATCTGGACCCAGCATGGTACTACACCTTACCATCGCTAGCTTTCGACGCCATGCTGAAAACAACTGGAGTCGAATTAGAGTTACTATCGGATCCCAGTATGCTAGAATTTTTCGAGAAAGGTATTCGTGGGGGTCTTTGCACAGCATCAAAGCGCTACTCCAAAGCCAACCATGAATATATGGTAGACTATAAGCCTGATCAAAAAAGGAACTTTCTAGCATATTTGGATGCGAATAACTTATATGGGTGCTCAATGGCAAAAACTTTACCGCATGGCAACCTGAGATGGCTTGAGAGGAATGAAATAGAGAGCATAAACTTCGCCAGGATCCCCGAGGACTCCAAGACAGGATATGTTCTAGAAGTAGATCTAGAGTATCCTGACCATCTCCACGACGCCCATAATGATCTTCCTCTCTGCCCCCAGAGTGAGATACCACCCGGCAGCCAATACAAGAAACTGATTGCAAGTCTCACTGACAAAAGCAAATATGTCTTGCATTATAAAACCTTGCAGCAGTGCTTAGAATTAGGGCTGATATTGAGACATATTCATCGGGTGGTATCGTATGACCAAGCTAAATGGCTTAAGGTTTATATTGACCTTAATGCCAATAAGCGAGCCAGGGAAACTTCTAAGTTTGGTCAAAACCTCTGGAAGAAAATGAACAACGCTGTGTACGGCAAGTTTATGGAAAACGTGCGTAACCACCGTGATTTCCGTATAGTAACTGCCTGGAAGCAAGCACGGAAATATACGGCACGTCCAACGTATATAAGGAGCATTCTTTTCCATGAAAACTTGGTTGGCATAGAGTTGGCTAGAGAGGAGATCCTCATGAACAAGCCAATCTATATTGGTCAGGCGATTTTAGACATCTCAAAATTTATTATGTATGATTTTTTTTATCATGTAATGAAACCCCATCTGAATGATCTTGTCCTGGATTATATGGACACAGATTCATTCATTCTGGAAACAAGTTCCGATATATACCACTTCATGAAGATGCATCCCCACCTTTTTGATACCTCAAATTATGCACCCGATAATGTATATGGGATAAAGCCGGCCAATAAGAAAAAGATTGGGTTGTTTAAAGATGAATTGGGTGGAAGGGTGATGACCGAATATGTTGGTCTCAGAGCAAAGCTCTACAGCTATAAATATGACAAACAAGCGGTTATGAAGGCGAAGGGGATTACCAAAGGTGGAATGCGAACAATCACCTTTGAGAAATATTTCGAGTGTCTACTGGATTTGAATAAAAAATTTTTGGCTAAACAAATTTGCTTCAGAAGCACCAAACATAAAGTTTCGACGGTCGAAATTAATAAAATTGCATTGCACGGAGGAGACACTAAGCGTAAGCTTATTGATGGCTCCCATGCAACACTTGCGTGGGGCCATTATTCCCTCAGGTCTTCATGAGACATTTCACCCTAACCTGGATGCCCCATCTCCATCTCGTGTACATATGTATATATGTATAAATGTATACTTTTTATTTATTTATTATTATTTTATTGTAAATACTATTCATAAAGGGATAGGAACTTTTCAGAAAATAAAAAAACATACATATATGTTTTGAGATGCAGCGTTCTTTATTTCACTACGATTGTTTTTTTACAATAAATCCTTCCTGTCAATCCACTGGCTATTAGGGAATCCATACCACTTCACAAGAATCCTGTTTCCTTGGTGCCTCAAGATCTTCTCAACCAAATAAGTGTTGGGAAATAGTGATGAGTGAAGTTCATGGCCGTAGAAAGCTCCCTTTATTTCCTCGCCGTCCTTATCCTTTAGAATGTATGTGACGGGATTGGTTTGCTTCACCTTAGCCACTTTGAAGATTTCAACGCTCCAGTTTGGTTCAAACCCCTTTTCAAAATGTCCTTTATTTTTTGATATCCTCACATAATCACCAACACTAAACTTTCTGGCACTCCTCTTCTCTATTGGCGGCTCATCATAATTGTAAACAGACAAAAGAAGATCATTGTTCTGCACTTCACGAGGCTTCATTCGGATAGTGGTGTGGTAAGTGTCATTGTATTTTGCAATGATTCTAGGTAAGAGATCTAGCCACTTGTAGGAACCTTGGGCTAGAAACTCTCGATACATCATATTCTTTAATGTTCTTATTAACCGTTCCACGGCTGCAGCCTTGACATGTGTATAAGTACTGTAGTGATTGATATTATACTTCTCCATTAAATTCTTGAAGTGTTTGTTATAAAATTCTTTCCCGTTATCACTCTGTATATGTCTGGGAGGTGTTTTCATGTCATGTAATATATCCTCCATAGCCTTTGAAACTTGGAGCCCCGACTTGGTCTTTAATGGCTTGGCATACGCCATTTTAGAGTAGAAGTTGACTGCAATAAGGATATATTTGAAGTTCTTATTTATTCTTGCATGCGGTATCATCTCCACCAGGTCGATCTGCACCAGATCATGTAGTCCTTTACTGATGATCTTGCGTCGTAAAAAGTTCCTCCGTGCAGGAGCATGAAGTTCACTAGCTATATGTTGCTTTACTTGGGTCATGCTATAATTTTAGCCGATTTCAGTTCTTGAATTATCTCCCTAATTTCTTGGGTATGATTGTTATTTCCTGCGTCCCTAGATGCAACTAGAAGCCTGAGGCGATTTACCAGGTCGTTGGGGTCGTTCCAATAGATGTAGTCTTGCTCTGCGCCAGGACGATGCTCCTTCCACTCCAATCCTAAACCTTTGTGTTTCTTCACTAATGGACGTATAACACTTTTATACTTGTATGAATTGCCTGCCCTCAGCTGTCCATGCTTGCTATAGTTTCGCCGATGCACTAGAGTTGATCTCAGTATTTTTCCATAAGTATCCAGATCCTCTTCTGTATATGCATGCATTTCAGGGATCCTCTTAAAAATGAGTTCACTTAATCCAGGTGTAACCTCATACGCTTCTTCACCTACTCGAATTCGATTATTAATAAAGTCGATGATCTTGTTTCCCAGCATGTAGCTACCATCTTCGTATCTTATACCATATGATGCATCTAATTCATTTCTGTCCTTCTTTCGAACTTTCTGGAGATAGCTAATTATTTTTTCTCTTTTCTCATCCTCAACTGACACATTATTTTTTATCTTGCTTTCCTCAGCCGATGTTGTAGGTGTATTGTTTTTCTGGAGTTGTAAGATATCACGCAGCGGTTCTGTTACTGGTTGAAGAGCCTCGCTCATTACTCTCTGGGTATCAAGCTGGTGGCCTTTTAACGCTCTCAACTTTTCGCGTATAGCCTTAGAATGCTTGGCTATAGATTCCTTTAGTCTTATGCTTTCACTGTCCATTGTGCAAATGGTCTCATGCTAAGAGATTGCATTTATTTATAGCATCGGTGTTGGTAAGAGTTTATATTCAAGCACTAACTCGATGTGTAAAGCACCTCGATCGAATGCACGATTAGTAAGTGGAGTGAATGATATGCGATCGCCCTTTTTAATGATTACAGGAAAGGTCTTAATGGTATCCTTGTTTATTGAGATTGTAATGTCGGTTTTGCGATGAGCAAGTATACGTTCGCCGCTCCTCAATTCTTGTTCTGGCACTACAATAGTGCAAGATAAGAGATTTGCATCTATTGTAAATGAATAGTATCTGTCAGCTGTAGAAAGTATGTACGCGCCGTTACCAGTCCTGGGAGGAAATGCTTGTAGTTGAATAACAAGATGTCCTCTCATTAATGATAGCCTCGTTTTCAATGTATCCACTGTTTTAGCAATCTGTTCGGTAACTGCCTTTGCACGTTCAAAATTGGTGCCAAACTCTTTGCTCTGCCTACTCATTTCACTTGATAGCATATTACATCTATTTTCTAGTGTTTGATGGACTTCTTTAGCTTGAGTAATAGAATTCTTCAGCGAATCCTCAGTTTCTTTTGTAGACTGCGCCAGTGCATCCATCGCATTGTTTGTCTTGTTCAAATGTTCTCTAATTGTTTTCAGGTTCTTGTCTATCAGTTTTTCAATTTCCCTTATAACAAATTTGTTTAAGTTATTCCATGTCTCGTTTGCCTTTTGAATAATCATGCTCCGGAGAAATCTTTTATTTACAGCGTCCAGATCCCCCACAGGATCTGCTATATCAATGATTCGCTTTTTGCTAAATATGATGTTGCCATTATTATCTCGCGGCTGAATGCGAGAGTTCATATACTCGGTAAAGAACTTTCTATTTACCACATCATTATCATGAATAGGATCTAATAATACTTTTAATCTGATATTATCAATCACTATGTTATTTTCTTGATCTCTTTTGAAAATATACTTTGAAACCAAATCCTTGATCATGACCTTAACGTTTGTCTCAATTCTCCCAGTATTCTGCTGCGAGAAAACAATCATCCTATTTTCGAGTGCATCCACATATCGTTTAGTGCTCGCATCATTATCTTCTTCAGGATCCTGGACTATACATAGCCTCTTGTTCTTAAATTGATAATTACCTTTCCCATCTCTGTTAATGATAAAGTGCTGAAGTGATCTTTTGGTTGGGGGAGCTCTCCGTGCTCCGAACCTGTCAATACTCATGATGAACTTCAAATGACATTTTCCTTATTTTCTACTTTAATATATACATCAAACCCATTCCTATATCGACCGCCATTGATAGAGAATTCAGGAACAATTGTTACGAATGGTCTTCCTTCTGATCCCCTCTCCCAGACGCCTTTGCACAAGTCTTTAAATTCTGTATATGTCATGTCAGTGTTTACATAATCTTCATATATGTGTTTCAGATTTAAATTATCTTGTCTAAATAGAATAATCATATTGGTATTATCGCGAATTAAATGTTTCGGGACTTTCGCATAGGACTGTGCTAAATATATTGAGTCGACGTTTCGATGTCTTCCCATGCTGTAAAAGGAGGCAATCTTTCCTTGCTTTTCAGTGATGACATCATCAAATATAAATATTGAGTTTTCTTTAACGTCGGTGGGATGTAATACGCTTTCTCCATCCTCATAGGTTTTTATTTCGATGCCATCAATGTTTCCGAGTAGGTTTATGAGATATTGATACTTTGGTTGATAAAGGGACTTTGAGTATATGTGCACATTTTCAAAGCGCAAGCCATTCTCGTGAAGCAGCCAATTCAGAAGTACATTGGTTTTTCCTGCACTGGAACTTCCTAGAATAAGAGCTCTGACGTTAGAAGGAAATAGCTTCCCATGTCGTTCGCGCCTGAAATCACTTTCAAAGTCTAGCACCTGAATAGGTAGGGAGCAATCTTGCTTCACAAGCTCCATCCTAACGACTGAATTTTAAGTGCATACCTAGTGTTTATATATACACTTGCGAAAATGGGGTATCTTAATGGATGTGAAATTCTTCAACAGGAGACGTTGATTCGAAAATTGTATAAAATATGAGGGCAAATCATAAAGTAGAGTAGTTTATGATGGTGCATAGGAGGAGCAAGACCTCCAGAGGATCAGGGATACTTAACTCCCTTATTAATCGCCTACCATTTGAAGTACACTTACCCGGTTACAGATATTGCGGTCCAGGGACAAAACTAGAAAAACGCCTCAAGAGAGGAGATCCTGGAATTAATTCTTTGGACGAAGCTTGTAAATTTCACGACATCGCCTACGCAGAGCGCAAGGACTCCGCCTCGCGAAATATTGCAGATAAAATATTAGCAGAGAAGGCGTGGAAAAGAGTTCAATCATCAGACGCTAGCCTAGGGGAAAAGTTGGCTGCAAGGCTGGTAACATCAATTATGAAGGGCAAGGTAGCTATTGGTGCAGGATCCCGGAAAAAGAAGCATGGCGGATTTCTGCCTCTCATACCAATTATTGCAGCCTTAGGGGCTGCAGCCGGAGGTGCAGCTCAAATTGCAGCAGCAGTGAATAAGAAGAAAGCTGCAGATAAACAGCTTGCAGAAATGACGCGACATAACAGGGAGATGGAAGCAAAAGGAAAAGGTCTCCGAGGGAGAAAAAGTAATAAGAAAAAGATTAACAAGAAGAGAACTGGTGGTTTTCTCCCAATGCTACCGCTCGGCGCATCTTTAGCTCTTGCTTCCAAAATTGCCAGAGCCATAAAAGCAAATAAGTCTACTAAAGGAAATGGTCTGAAGAGGAGGAAGCAGTCCCAGAATAAGCATCCTTCAAAAAAAAACTCCGGTCAGGGGCTATACTTGTCCCGGAAAAAGCCCTAAGTAACATTGAGCTTGCATTATACGCTCGTCGTTTAAGAATTCCCCATTTTAGAGGTGTATATATGCTTGATAAGCTACCTTCAAAGCCATATCAACGAGAGAGGATTATTGTCAATCTCGATTACTCTGATAATGAAGGAACTCATTGGGTAGCTATAAAGAAGGAAGGTGATATCGCGTTTTATTTCGATAGCTTTGGAAACTTGAAACCTCCGAAAGAGGTAGAAAGCTATCTCAAAGGAGTTAAGCTGATGTATAATACAAGAAGATTTCAGAGTTTTAGCTCAGTTATCTGTGGACACCTGTGCTTGCAATTTCTATCACAATGAGTTACACAATTGCTGTTAGCGGGAATGATTCCGATCTTACCACCTACCTGAATCCCCCTCTGAGGATTGATCCTCGCGGGAATTATGAAATTGCTCTTCTGAATTTTGAAACCTTCTATTCCATTCCCAATGTGGACGAGAGCAATAATCTCTTCCATTACATTTCCAATGACACTCTTAAGGTCATCGATATTCCGCCTGGAACTTACGAAATTGCTGATATTAATACTTACCTCAAAGATAAGCTTAAATTCGATGAAAACGACTTCTTCATTCGTCCTAATAATAACACAATGAAGGCTGAAATCAAGTGCCCCTTTTCTATTGATTTTTCTAGGGGACGTTCTATTGGATCTCTTTTAGGATTCAGTGAAAACAAAGTTATTGCTCCTAATCAGGTGACTGAATCTGATTTCCTAGTAAACATATTTAAGGTGAGCATCATTCGAATCGAATGCAGTATTGCGACAGGCTCTTTCATCGATGGTAAAAGAGGACACTCGATCTATGAATTTTTCCCTTCTGTCCCGCCTGGATATCACATTTCTCAAGAGCCTCCGAACCCTATTTACCTGCCTATAATAGACACTAATCTTATCGATCAAATCACCCTTCGTGTGGTCGATCAGAACGGAGATAGCATCAACTTTAGAAACGAGGATATAAGCATTCGCCTTCATATTCGACGAAATGGGGATAGATTTTAGAAGGAGAAACCGTCGCAAAGCATATAATACAGTACAATCACATAATCTCCGTACTCACCCTTTGACTCTTAGAGTGTTAACATCGAGCAGCAAGAAGTTCCTCGAAGCTTTGGGCTTCAGAATTCTGTAATGGACATCTTTAACGTGACCGAAACGCCTTCATTTGAGGATAAGATTGCTAAAGAAGAGGAACATGTGTTTCTCCCGTATAATACATCGGCTCTGGACGCTAATGACGAGATTAGGATACCTTGTCAAGCGGAAGATTTATATACTCTGCCTAACCGGAGTTATCTCTACATTGAGGGATCTGTTTCTAAGCCTAATGGAACAGCTACGTTGGCGAAGTTGACTAACAATGCCCTGACATTTATGTTTGATGAGATTCGGCTGGACATGAATGGAACTTGTATAGATAGAACAAGGAATCCTGGCATTACATCGACTATGCGCAACTATGCTGCTCTCAATCCCATGGAATCGAATCGTTTGATCAATGCCGGATGGTGCTATCCTGGAGAAGATGTGGATATTGTGCACTCAACAAGCGGAGCATTCAATGCCGTAGTGCCCCTGTCAATGCTTCTGGGATTTGCAGATGACCACAAGGACCTCGTTCTCAATAGCAAGTTTGAGTTGGTGCTCATTCGATCTAAGGACTCTAAGAACTGCATTCTGGCACCCGAAGGAGAAGGAAATGCTATCGTTAAACTTGCTCGCATCGAGTGGAGGATGCCTGTAATCCGCCTTTCTGACACTGAAAAGGTAGAAATCCTCAAGATCGTCAAGGCAGACAGACCACTGCATATCGCATTTAGAACAATGGATATACATACCCAACCGGCCGTTCCGCAAACAAGATCATTTACATGGAACGTCGCAACAACTTCGAAACCGGAGAAGCCGAGATTTGTTATAGTGGGAGCCCAGACATCAAGAACAAATAATGCATCAAAGGACTGTTCCGAGTTTGATCATTGTAACATAACAAATTTGCGGCTTTATCTCAATAGTGAGTGTTATCCCTATCACGATATGAATTTGGACTTTGGGAACTCTAGATTTGCAGCTTTATATGAAATGTATTCAAAGTTCCAAAACTCTTATTACGGGAAAGAAAACTATCCTCTATTGAAGAGAAAAGATTTTCTCAAGCATGCACCATTGTTCATCATAGACTGCTCGCATCAGCCTGAGGAAATTATAAATGGCGCTGTCAATATCAGACTTGAAATTGAAACTAGTGCAAATATACCCGCACAGACTACTTTGTATTGTCTGGTAATACATGACAGAGTTTTCACATACAAGCCTCTGACTCACGTGATGCAGTCATTAATTTAATTTCATCAAAGGATTCTTGTAATGAAGGATATACATGATATAGGATGCATGTAACAAGGATTTCAAGTGAATAAAAAAAAGATATATAATATGAAAAGTAATTTAGTTTTATTTCATATCATTGTACATTTCCAATGCCGCCCTTCTCCAGCTCCTTGTTCCTACATATGATATTTCATTACAGAGAGTTAGATTCGTTAAGTGTCTCTGTATATAACCTTCCAACCTCTTTAACTGACAAAATTCACTAAAATTTAAAAGTATTTCACCTCTGTTTAGAACTGTATTCAGAAATCTGATGCTCTCATCTTCCATATACACAATGACATTAAAGGAATATACAATGTTCTCACTGTAATCACAACACACGTAGTTTCTCTCTTTGAGGAATGCTTCAAATACATGAAGCCTACTTTTAATAATTTCCCAGTCATACACTGACATATACACAAAATTGTCACTGGCTCTATTCTTTATGATTACAGCTGGAATACGAAAGATTAGTCCTACGTTAACACTGTAACTTTTGGGTATTTGAACGTCGTGGAGCATGGTAGCCGATGTCATGATTCCCGTTATTTTTAATGAAGAAGCCCGAATCTGTTCCCTCTAATTCTTTCAGAGGTTCAGGCGTCTTGGTAAACGGGAACTACTTGCATGCCTCTTTGGGGTAGCAGCAGCAGACGTCATTCGCTCTTCTAAGAGTGTCAGCCTCCTTTGGAGATCCGCAAAGCTATTTTTATGTACCTTTTTTCGAGGTTTCCTTATAGCTGTCCTGAAACAGAGCACATAACATGTGTGTTAGCAAGAGAGAAAAAATAGATTGTCTCCTGAGAGAGTAGCACTTAAGAGGCGCAAGAGTTTCTTTTTTAAGTTGTATGATAGCAATACTTACATTGATGTTTTGCGGCGTTCGGATTGTGTGCTCGGGGTACGCTCAGGAGTAACATTCTCAGTAATTTCATCGTCCTGATCTGGCAGGAAGTCGTCTACAAGCTGTGTAGATCGCTCCGTAACAGCATCATTTTCAGCTTCATTGCTGGAGGTTTCGCTATCAATCACGGGCCTAGGATCTCGAACTGTCATTCGTAGCCTGTAACAAAGGTATTTTTTGTACATGGAATTATATATTTCAGCGATTCTGTAAGGAAAGAGTCGTGAATTTTCTTTAATTTCACTCACTTTGATTGTCTCTGTCTGAGCTGGTACACGCTACACTTCTCATTGCAGAGGAAGTAAGAGTACATATGTTCATGAGCCTCGGGCTGCGTACACAGGGTTGCATGCGTATCACCGTTACAAAATTCAGAGTGGTGTATGGCCTCGTGACTTGGAGCGAATCTATCAACCTCATCAACTCCGCTTTGTTCTTGCTCATGAACCGGCTCTTGCCTGGAATAACGAATAGGTTTCAAATTACTTTTTCTACTTAAATATAAAACGGCATTAAATTCTCTAGAAAAAAAAGAATAATTGCTATTATACTTACATGTATCGCTTTCTGTAGACTGGACAGTTTTCTGTGCATACTTCCCGAGAAGACATCTGATCATGGTATGAAGGTCTGTTACAAACGATTGAATGCATAAGACCGTTGCATAACTCTTTGTGGTAATACGCGTAATGATGCGCCTCCGCTGCACACTCACTCCCAAGAGTTGACATATCAGACATAGCAAATAAGAACGCTGAGAGAATCCACGAACTAATTTAGCGCTCCAAGCTGGAGAGTCTTATATACTCTTTCAATAGTGGTGGGGGAATTCAGAGGTGGGAAAGCGTTTGGGCGGAAAAAAAAAAATAATTTATGACTTCCCTTAAAAAACTCAGGGAACACATACTCTTTGTCGAGTAACAGGAGGGCAATCTCACGAGACATGTATGCCCCCTTCCATAACACATAAACTTTGACGAGTAACAGGAGGGCAATCTCATCTCCCCCTTCCACAGCCACTAGATGTCTCGAAGTCTGTATCTGAAACATACATTAACAATAATTTATGACATCCCTTAAAAATCTCTGGGAATGGATTTCAGTGTTTTCTCCCACATAATCTTTGTCGAGTAACAGGTGGCCGATCTCATCTCCCCCTTCCACAGACGTCTGATGTCGCGAAGTCTGTATCTGAAACATGCATTTACAATAATTTATGGATTCCATTAAAAAAAAGCCCCCCCCTGGGAATGCAAGTTGTGACATGTTTCCATACCACCTGCAACATCTTGGGTGGTCCTCACACCCCCCTCCCCTCCATTTATGCAAAGTGATCTGGAACCTACATAATATATCTACTCGTATGTTTCAGAGTCGTTGTTTTGATAACGACCATAGAGCCAATTTTCGGGAGACAACCATCTTGGCAATATGCAACAGTTACTGGGAGCGGAGAGCTAAGGACGCTTTGGCCATTTCCTTCGAAAAGAGCACGCTTAATCGTGATGCTGGATTTCAGTTCAGCTCCTCTTGGAAACCGGCCTTAAAATGAAAATCCGTCGACTTACGAAGCACAGATCAATACAGCTTGATAATCAAGTTAAGTAGTTAGTTACGTTTCTTTGGCCCAATTAATTTTCTATACTCACGCCATCTCCTGACCTGGCATTTAATTGTACTGAAAACAGTCTTTTGTTAAGTAATTCGAATTTTGATAGTGTTTTGTCTTTGTTTATATGTGTGTTATGTCCAGTGTTTCATTTGTGGTTATAACATTTTATAAATATCCTGATGATGGAAGAGATGCACACTCCCGAAACGTCGATTTCTAATCGTCTTTTCACCTGGCTTGCTGCCCGAGAAGAAATTGAACATTTCTTTGTTATTAGTGCTTATGTTTGTTTTGGTTACTAACCCACGGATACAACTAATTACACAGAAATAAAAAAGATGGGTTGTATCAGCACTTGTAGCAAGAATACAATAAAATCACGCAAAAAAACTTGTTTTAACAAAAAAAAAAAAAAAAAAAAAAATGCGAATACTTCCATTAAGGTAACACACTGAACCTAAAGAAAGAAACCGTTGTTCTTCCAACATGTTCCCCAAGAAGAACAATAAGAGCCTGAAGCAAGACTCGAACAAGGATACTCTTGGTTATGTACTGGCTCCAGCATAGTACTTTATGACTATTAAACAATGCGTTACACAGCAGAAATTAGCTTACAATAAGCTTCCTAAATTATCAGCCCCGCCAAGCAGAGTTTAATATTGTTCCGTATACACATTGTTTATTGACAAACAATAGACACACATCGTGCCTTGATCGCCCACACATTATAATAAGCGCCGGGACCTCTGGCTTCTGCAACCTCTTATTGGTCAATTTTAAAATGTATTCAAGGCAATGAAACCAATAGGGTTTAAAAGACTACAAGTGTCAAAAACAATGAAATTGTAAATTAGCTAAAGCCTAACTTAATTTTAATGCACCTAAGTATTTGTAAACTCCCTGTGCTATTTTAACATATTCATAAGAAGGTAAAAGTTCAAAGACTTCTACACACAGAGAAGTGTGTGCCAAGTTAACAATAAACGGTTCTATGTACAGAAAAATTTAATGTCTCTGACCTTAGTTAAGATACACTCAACAATTTAATCCGTAATCGATAGCGAGGTTTAAGCTCCCCTGATTCCAATAAAAGGTATTTTAGATCTCTTCAAACGAGATTACCCTGGACAATTTCAAGATAAAACTAAATTTTGCTTCTTGGGTGTCTTAGAAATTGATTTTAAAATGTAATTTTAAAGTAATCCAACCATTGCTACTTGGGCAGTTTCGTATTAACTGAGGAAATGTTTGACGAGATTGCAACTAATGCTTCCCTAATCAGCAAATGCATCTTTATGGTTGTAATTCTACAAGCACAATCTTTCTTTTTCCAAATGGTCAATAACGTAATGCTGAAAGCTCGGTGTGAACTATAGTTTGGCTAGCAAGGACTTTTCGATATTCCTCAGTGCCGGGGAAGATAATCCAGTCTGGCTCTGAGAGTTTTGCTCATATTTTTTAAACCATTTTAAAGCATAAATGATCATGAATTTGCTTCACTAATTCCTAATATGGCTAGTATTAATTCACAAAGTTTTAATGTTTATATGAAAACATACTTCAGCTCTAGAATTTATATGATACAAGGGTGTAGCAGTTATTTTAATACTTCATGTTTTGTTAAGAATAGTCAAAGAGTATTTATAATAGAATAAAGAAGTAATGTAAAGAAGGTAATGGTGTAACCATGACAACGTAATATGTTAAATTGTTGGATGTTTTAAAAGATTTTGTTCTCCTGCTTATGAGAGTCTTAGGGGTAAGAGAGAAGAGCCAAGCCATCACTTTCTCCAGAAGGCAGCTAGAGGACCTACATCCTGTTCGTCTAGCCGGAGAGGAAGTACATTGGCAATCATGTGTACAATATCTAGGCGTTTTGCTTGATGTAAAACTGACGTGGAAGGACCACATAACCTACACAGCCAACAAGGTCAGCAAACGTATGCGTATGTTATACCCATTGTACAATCGACGCTCAGTGATGTCAATATCCAATAAACATATAAACAAGTGCTCCGATCAGCCATCACTTATGCGTGTGCCATTTGAGGTATAGCAGCTAAAACTCACCTACACCGCCTTGAAGTCCTACAGTCTCGATTCCTCCGTATTGCCACGGATTCACCATTGTACATTTCTAACCTTGTAATCCATCGTGATCTACACATTCGTACCCTAACAGACTACATCCACACCCTCTCACTCCCATTCTATCAAAACCTCTCCCATAACTTCAACTCCCTTATACGCGGTCTAGGTGAGTACGACATCGACCCCGGCGAAAAATACGAAAGACCAAGACTTGTTTTAGGCGCCTGAAAACACTACAGAATCAGTACACAACTTTATATATAAACAAACCTCTACCGTCATTTGCTCTAATTCGTAAAATATATTACTGCCAGTAGAGGGCTCAGTCCTGTGGCTAGCCGATATGCTGTCCGCCTGGTTCGCTACCTGGCGCCTAAAGGTTGACGCCACCAAGTCGCAGGCTGTAACATTCACCAGAAGGAATCTACAAGATGTGCCTAATCTCCGACTAGCAGGAGAACAAGTGCCATGGTCCAACTCAGCGACATATCTAGGGGTCACCTTAGATATGAAGTTAACATGGAAGCCCCACATCACAGCACTGGTAAACAAAGTCAGCAGAAGGATGGCAATGATGTACGCACTGTTCAATAAAAAATCAACAATGGCGCTGAGGAACAAGATCCTCCTATACAAGCAGGTTCTGAGACCTGCGCTCACATATGCCTGCCAAGTCTGGGGTATTGCAGCCAAATCACACTTGTACAAACTGCAAGTGTTACAAAACCGTTATCTCCGTACCTCAACCCATGCCCACTGGTACATTCCCAACGACAACATCCATTCCGATCTTAAATTTCCTAAATTGACAGACCATATCCTGCAAATCTCCCACAGCTTTTACGCTAAGCTTCCTGACAGCTTCAACCATTTAATCCGCGGCCTCGGGGAATACGACCTCGACCCCGGAGAAACGTATAAAAGACCCAGACTTGCGTTAGGACCACCATAAACAAGAAATTTACAGTACCAAAACACACAAAAAAAAAAACACGTTCACTGAACTACACAAACAATCCCCAACAACTACACCACCATCTGACCACCATCCATTAACTAAATCCCCATCCCTATGCCAGTAAGGGATCCAATCCCGGAATGGCAACAGTCGAAGGATCCTCCTTCGCGGAGGAGGAATCCCTTCAACGACCTCTATGCTGTGTGTAAATAATTTTGTGTGTGCATCAAAGTTACATAAGTAGCGTGTGCGCAAGAAATGAAATAGTTCACCGTGGAATCTACCGCTGGTTGTAAAAAGACTAAATTAATAATATTTGTAATTGTTTCAAAGAATTTAAAATTGTTGATGAGAAATTAAATTTCCATGTTTAAACAAGAAAAGTATTTGTTCATTATTCAACAGTTATAATAATACTGTGACTTTGTGGGTTCGTGAAATGAAAAGTCCAATTGCACCACTCAAAAATGTTCTTTATTTCCACCGACTTACAGTTAAACACTTGCCAATTACACAGAATTACGTAATGCACACAATTACGATTCACCAGTTCGTCCGTTACAATTTCACTTGCACTCATAATTACGTACAATACTCCAATGCACGTACACAGTCTTCTCGTCGTACACTAGCACTGCACTCTTAACACTGCTCGCCAAGAACTCTGACTCACTCTCCTCCAGCCCGGCGTGTTGCTTATATAGGGTCAGCTGGCCGATCTGGAAGGTTCTAGATTAGATGAAATATCCCGTAAGTTCGAGAACACAGGTGGAACAGAAAGAGACGGCGCAGTGATGCTTTTTTCTCCCAGCCACTCCTCGCCACCGCCACAAGACAAACGAGGGGTCGTGGCGAACGCCGACCGTCCCCTGCTTGCCCGCTCTATAGGGTGTTCCGACGTTGGGTGACAATACTATCTTCTTCAGTCCCGTTACCGCGATCCTGGGAATAAAAATGATCCCATCGCTCAACAATTACAGATATGCTTAATTATCCAGAGTAGCAGGAGAAACTTCTAGATTTCTTCAAGATCATCACCAAAGGTGAGAAATTAATCTGCATCCACCTTCATCCGAAATAATCCTGCTTCAAGATGGTGCCACAACTTGGTGCATCATCATCATAGCACCTACAAACATCATCCTTCTAAAATAATCGCTTCAAGGATCGGCCGATATGCCCTGGGCCTCACAATAAAAACTAGAATTTTTCTTTATTTCTCAACATAATCCCCAGAAAGGCTAATATATTTGTCATATCGGTGTTCTAATTTAATTAAACCATCTCTGTAGTGTGATTTACCATGGTCCTCGAAATAGCCGTTTACCGCATCAATAACCTCCTCATTGCTGTGAAATCTTCGTCCTCCAAGAAATTTTTTGAGTTTCTGGAACAGATGGTAGTCACTGGGTGCTAGATCTGGCGAATATGGTGGTTGTTCAAGCAATTACAACTTTAATTCGCACATTTTTCCCATTGCAATGACTGAATGATGGGCTGGAGCATTGTCGTGGAGCAACAATATATTTTCTTTCTTAAATGAGGTCTTTTTCTTTTCACCTTATCACGCAAACGTTGCAGTAAGCTTGCGCAGTAGTTACCAGTGATAATGTTACTCTTTTCCAAGTAAGCAATAAAGATAATGTCTTGTTTATCCCAGAAAACACTTGTCATAACGTTGTTAGCTGACTTTGTCTTTTTTAGAGTTGGTTCACCTGATACAATCCACTTTTTGACTGTTATTTACGTTCTGGAGTCTTGTGATGTATCCAAGTTTCATCCATAGTAATCAAAAATTCACTGGAAGTTTTACGATAGAGCTCCAAATTTTTAACAGATACAGTTCTTTTGTAACTTTTGATCAGGTGTCAACAAACGTGGCATCCATCTTGCACAAACCCTGTGAAAGCACCAAACATTTCTCAAAATATTACCTGCATGTTCTTTTGATATGTTTACAGCCTCTGCTATCTCAAATAACTTAAATCTGCGGTCTTCCAGCACTGGACGACGATTTTTTTCAATGCTCTCTGGAGTTGTGACAGGGCGTCCAGAGCAAGGCTCATCACTAGTGTTCTTACGTCCCATTTTAAACTCTGCAGCCCACCTTTTAATCATTGTATATCAAGGGGCAGAGTCTTTCAATGCACTGTCCATTTCCTCCTTGATATCTTTAAGCGTTAAGTCTTTCGAATGGAAGTATTTAATTACTCCTCGTTTTTCCAAACCTTCCATTTTCGAGAAACCTCTATACTTGTCTTGTTTAAAATGCTGTCATTAAAAAACTAAACAAGCTATTGACCTGTAGCTATGAATAAAAGATAAATATAGAGTTAAATTGTATGATGCTATCCGTCAAACTGGCCCAGTGGCGCCATCTGTATGTGAGGCCCGGGACTTATCGGTCGAACCTCATATAAATCAAACACCTATTTTTTTCTTCAAAGTATCCGGATCCTAATAGATTACCATATGTTCACTTTTCAAAACCACAAAATATCAAAGAGAGGTTTGTGGATCTTCTTTAGAAATGAAAGCATTCTTTCTGGAATTGATATTTCATGATCGTAAAACATTTTGAATCAAGAGGAGTAAAAAAGAAAATCTTTGGCCCTCCAAACATCCTTTGGAAGTGTTCTGGTGTACTATATAACTGACCTCATTATATACCTAACCGTCTTTAAGAGCATCTTCTTCCTTTCCCTTTTAATGAATTAAAAAAACACCTTCGTCAATCAGAACGAGAGGTTTCTTGTATTTTCGTAATTATCTCTCCAAATTTGGAGGTAATCCTTTCTTCTGGTAAATACTACGCCAAATGTTTTGGTCTGTGGCATTTGAAAGAATATCAGAATGTGAAAATGTCAGGAAACATTTTTGCAGTATGAAATCGAAATAGCAAAAGAAGTTCATTAACAGAATAAATGGTTTGCATGTGTCACTCATTCGGATTTTTAAAATAGAAGCGGCAAAGCTTCAATCCCATCTTTATATTTGTGGACAATATCAACTAAGTTGGGTCAGCGATGGAAATATTTTCCTAAGGTGCCTGTGCAGAGCATCTGTTTTCTTATTAGACTTCAAAACTGAATCCAAAATTAGTAACTACACCCTTACTTACTTAATGAAATTAGTAGATTAAGAAAGCACTAGATTTAATTCGTGTCCGTAACAGTGGACATATATGGTATTTATGTATTGCACTCGAATATTTGTTTACAAACTATCAATGTTGCACGCCATTGCGAGTTTAACAACAGCATCATAGTTCTGTGCCAAAAGTTTAAAACCACATATATAGCTTAACACTCCAACAGAGGGAACTAGCAGAACGGCCGGTCACCACGCGCAGAAATTGTCCTTTTAACTTGAAAGCTTGCAACATGATAGAAAATATAATGGTGAGCAAAGAGTTCTATGTTGAGGCGCCAATTTGATACAATAATTTAATGGCGAGCAAATAAGTCGGCGAGCAATGAGATTTCTCTCAGGGTATGCGTGGATGTGAGTGAGAAGGAGATTTTAATAACACTGGAATGTCCGTTTCCAACTTATTTATTTACTGCTTCCTCTTTTAAAACATCGAAATGAAAGTTGCCGACCAAGAGTTACCAATCTCTGTTTAGAGTTACTGACGGCAGAATGTTTATTACTCGATAAAATTTATTCGTTCCTCATATATATATATATAAATATATGAACCGACAAATATTCAAGACCGAACCAGAGGACTGCCCCTAATCACCCTCACGCCTCAGACTGCTCTCATCGACCTCACGCCGAAGACTGCTTGAATGACCACAGCTGCGCGTGGGTGTATATGTAACTTTCATTTTCAGGAAACTCCTTTTCATTCAAAGTCCCTTTGTGGCTGTTTTGTCGCCATTGTAAATGATCCAAAGAATTTCCTATTCATACAAGTCAAGTGAGCCGCTTTAGAAAACTTCTAAGGACACTGTTTCTTACATTGCTTTTGTTATAACACTTTCCCCACAACTCAACTGGCCTTGCCCTTGTCGTAACAAAGAACCAACATTCCTTTGACATCCATCATGATTCTTTACTTCTGGCAAACCTTAATTTCGGTATCAAACAGTAAATAGCTGACTGCAGTAATTAAATGTCCCACAGGTCTTCTAGTGTGTCTTAGTACCTAATGCACTGTGCTTTTCAATCGAATTTTGTATTGATTGCTGAGAGTGAATTGAAATCTTGTATTATTCTTGTCATTGTTCTTTAATACAAGCAAAATGATTAGTAGCATTCCTATGACATTTTTAAGCCTTATGCTATTTAAATCTAATAAGTAATAGTATATGAAAGGGCGCCGGGGTTGCGCAGTGGTTTCGTTCGCGGCTCCCGTGCAAAGGGTCCCGAATTCGATTCTCGGCTATTGGGTTAGCGATTTTAAGTCGGCCCTGTCCACGGCTTCACCTCTGTCTAGCATATGTAAAGTGTCCTCTATGCCCAATGTGGTGCGCAGTCCACGGTATAAGCTGTAGGTCCTCTCACCTCTCACGCTCTATCTTTGGAGGTAATGTACACCGCCCTCTGGGTGCCTTCTCCTGAGAAATGGGTCCGATCATCACGTGGTGGGGCAAGGCTACCCCGAAGGCCAAGGCTGCCATGTGGGGAGTTTTGGTGACTAACTAATAGTATTAAAACGTGTATTTATTTGGAATATAAATATAATATATAATAATACATATTATATTATTCCCACAATTTAGTTTTACAATAGGTCTACGCTTTTCTATCTTTTTGCTCCGTTGTACATCCAAAGCCTCCAAAGCGTCTTGCTGCCAAGTATTTTAACCTGGAAACTGAATCTTTCTCCTCCAAACTGAACACTGTAATGACCACCTGAGTTGTACACTCTTTCTTCTAATGCTTCTTGACGTTGATGTGCATGAACACGATTCTTTGAGTGTAGAGTAAGGCACCCTGAAAAGCCCCGCTGCTCCTCTCATACATCGCCGTTTAATACGCTCGTAACAGCACGAGAAATGTCATCCTCGTCCAGTTTCGTTCCAGCTTCCTTTGTTTATATGTGTACACCATCTGAAACGATCAAATAAAATTCACTAATAGTTGTATAAGAAATAATTAGGTTAAAAGAGTATTAAAAACCTATATTTTAATTGGGCGAGAATAGTCCCTCCTTGCTTGGGCGGAATAGCCCCAAATGTTGAACTTTTGAAATTGCGCGCTATGTCGGAGCTATGATGAAAGGAACACCCATCTGCTACGCATGGACGTAACCCAAACTATAACCTACATTGACAATCATTTTCAATCAAAAATCTCTTTTTCTGCAGATACTAGACCCTAAGTTACAAACGTCATTTCTTATTGAAGGCAAAAAACGCAACATAAGTTACCTTGTAAACTTCTTCTGTTACTATTAAAACAGTAGCTTACAACCTCAAGTAAATTCATAGAAACGTAGCACAAAGACCAAGCTTGACAATGAACTGGCAGGGAAAGTCATCGCTGCCCATGATTGTTGGGCAGTAAATCAATTTGCTTATTTCAGGCACAATAGCCCCGTGAGTGGAATAGCCCCGTCCTACCCTATACTTTATTTGGATGTAATAACAATTTAAAACTCACTGGTAGAAGCAGAGTAAATGCTGCTTAAAATGAAAATCGTACTTCTGTTTACTCCTTTTTGTTTATTCATCACCCTGTGTTGTGGAGTAATTTCTTATCGTTTTTATTCTTGAGTTTCTTCGTGAGGTTATGAATAGTTTCTCTGCTAGAAATGTTTATAATGTATTTGCAGAAAAGTATTTCGCATTCGCAATATAAAGAAAATCACTTTGTTGCAAGTTATACTTCCATAACGAATAAAATACCACAATACGCGATACAATTTTCTCTAGATGAGTGTTCAATTTATGTCCCATATAAAGGCCACAATTCAACTTATAAAATGCGCAAATACCGAAAATTTGTCAAGAAACATACTTAGCTGTAGATTAGGTACTATCTTCCAAGGCTGTAAATGTGTGTAGTGTTTAACGCCCGCTTTTACTACATACGGCACCACAGGCGATGACACTGATGATACATGAGATGAAGATGGAGCACCGGTGGAATGAGATGGCGGGGGAAACCGGAGATACCGGAGAAAACCCACCCCAGCGCCGTGTTGTCCACCACAAATCTCACTTTGCGGTCGCCTGGGATCGAACCCGGGCCGCCTTGGTGAGAGCCAAGCGGTCCAACCACTGAGCCACGGTGCGGCCTCCAAGGCTGTAGCACAGTCGGTCTCATCTGACAGAAGACCACATTTTATTTTAACCATTTACGTAGATATTGCGCGAGGATTTGAAGACTCCCTAATATACACTATAAAATGAATAATTGCACTATACAGGGTGTTCAAAGCGACACCCAACGAGCATATAGAAGTAGTTGCTCAGCTTCTATGTGACACATATAAATAGCTTTTACCGTCAATAGAGCCACATAGAAAATGCTCCAGAATGAGAATGGATTAGACAGTGACAGGAACAACGACGCGTGCCTCACGCTGACGGAGTTCGCAGGTATAGGACACACGCCGTGCCGTGTGCTGTAGCTGTTTGTAAACAGTGCCGGCATACTCCGCAGTAGCTTGCTACTATTAAGAATTTCTTTGGCTTATGAAAGAAGCTATTGCATAATTAGTGCTAATGAGTGTTTAACGTCTTCCAAAATTCCATTATAACAGTTCATGACGATAAATAAGCTGGTGGACATATGCAACTTTAGCGTTTTAGAGGGAAGTTAATGTTAGTGAAATTGAGGATGGAAGCATTAAATGATAAAATGAACAGAGAAAAAAGTCACAAAATTGTAAATAAAGTTGACTAAAACAAATGCCTTATGCAATGAGACAAGATTTTTATTTTATTGTATTTAATAATACTAAAACCTTTTATAACTGAAAAGAAAGCTGTTGATTTTACAGTAACTGATTGAAAGCACTGTACAATTAAGATCTGGCAGAATGGACAACCTTGGAACTGTCAGTCATTATTCGACTTTTTCACAAGTAACTGCCCTTTGCCCTATTACCGGAAAGCGAGGCTAGGGTCACTGATAAAGAGCAAGGATCAATTACACAAATATAAATATTTGATACAAAGGCTTCACTTATCTTAAGAAATTGGTGTTAATACTTCTTTCTAATGGAGATGGATTTCAAAAATAGATTGTTTGTATCTTCAGTCCACAAACAGTTTCGATCTCCATTAGAAAGAAGTGTTAACACCAATTTTCTAAGATAAGTGAAGCCGTTGTATCAAAAATTTATATTTGTGTAATATTTATTGCTTCACTGTAGCTAGCACTGTAGCTCTATTTCTACATAAGCAATGATTAATGTTTTTGTTTTTGTGGCTGGTGCGTCCCAATAACAACTTTTGAGATTTGCATACCAGTGGTTCCTGCGCTGCCTAATCACAAAATCATGTAATATTTAATACTGCATAAAACTATACCTAACAGAACTTCGAAGCTGCGACACCGAAATTCGGACTAGCTAAGTTATAAACTACGCAACGGCTATAATCGTTCGGTGTTGTTGTGAAACAACCTGTATATGGAACCTCCGCAACGTTGAAATATATGTACGAGGGCTACCAAGCAGAGTGGAGGGAACAACTAACTACTTTTTGGTTCTGGTGCTTATAATAAAATATTTTCTGCATAACAATGTTCATAAGAATGAGAGTACACATTTGCATTACAATAGCTTTATGATACTTTTCCTTGCGAGCAATATTTAAAAAAAAAAAAAAAAAAAATTACAGTGTACCGAAGTGAATCTCCAGGGCTTAATTATACCAACTAAATGTGCTACTTGTGCATTTCCAGACATAGAGTATACTGCAGTCAGATGTAGTAATTTACCGCTCTAATATCCGACTTAAAGACATTAAATTTTCGTTTTATTATAATAAACCGATATGCGAGTGCAAACAATTATGAGCCAGTGTGCGAAAGCATTTCTTTCTTTCTCACGAAACAACGATTAAACGTCAGATAAAGGCATTTAAACAATTTATGAAGCACAGAGAGGTAATTTGCGGCGAAGATGTTAGGATAGCACCATTTCTAAATGACTTCAAACACATACGGAAGCCGTGTTTCGTTTTATCTGCTCCCATTAAGTAATTACTGAGGCTTTTTATTTTAATTGTGTTCCTAGTGAGGAAGTGCTACGTACTTACACATGGCTACGCCATTACCATCTGCAGATATGCCTAGCTACTGATGAGTGTTTGCCGTTAGAATGTCATTTTGTTGTAATTGTTTCTCTTGCTGACCAACAAAACCAACAGATACGTTTGCGTTAATGCCTTAACTGCCAAGGTCCTCTCTCTTCACTCTCTATCCTCAAATTTTTGTTAAATCTCTACCTCACTCTCTATCTCCATGTCAATAGATTTACTAGCATGTAAAGGAATTACGAGACAAAATTCCGGTTCACTGGCGATGCAGATATGATCCTGGTAATTGATACTGTTAACAAACCAAAAACTATTTTTATTTTTTACTTCTGTCCCTCAAATAACTTCCTCACAACCTCTTCCTGTATTCTCTTGCTACCTACAAGGGTAGCCGAGGTAAGTAAACCACAAATTCGTGAACGGCAGGTCCATAGTTTTGATCCAGACAATATCTTAACAACAATATTTTTTCAGATTGTCCTCAGACTTCAAAACTGGTAAATGCCAGAAACGCCTGGAATGCTTCCTTCTCAAATTATCATTGTCATACCTTATAATTTCATTAGATGTCCAATCAGTAAGCCGAATTTTCTCTGCCTAAGATGTTCAATCACAACATATTGTTGGAATCAGGATTGCAAGGGGGTGAAGGGCTTACAAACCTAATCGACAACTGGGGGTGTAACTACTGAAAGGATGAGGGAGCAGATAGTAGAGCTAACAGGTCAAAGGGTAGTGACATGATTAGGGTTAACTTAAAGTGATCGGTTCTCCATAACATTGACAAATATATTCTAAAGATTGGGGAAGTCAAATCAAACAAAGCTCTCCTTTACCTGGAAGACATAAAGAGTGTAATCAAGACAAACATTAAATCAATTAATACATAATAAATAAATATTACCTTTTATGTAGAGTAGCGTAGAGTTCTGAACAAGAGTGGCTGGTTCATTTTGATGAGTTAAGTTTCGTAGAAGTATTAACAAGTTCCATGATGAGACTAGAGCAGCAGCATCCGACCCTCCAACCAACTAACAATGATCTGACTATTTTTAATGTAAATTTATATTGAGGAATTAATCCTTAAATAATTAATCCTTTTAAATACATTACTCCGGTATATGGGTGATTTTTAATTAATTAGAGCCAATTGAAAAATTCAATGCCATGGCCGGGATTTGAACCACGGATCTCCTGGTTTCCGTTCAGTTGGAGAATTTAATGTCAGGAAGGCACGTTGGCCATGGTAGCTCAAGAGGTTAGAGCGACTGGACGGAAACCAGGTGATCCGTGGTTCAAATCCCGGCCATAGCATAGAATTTTTCAGTTGGCTCTAATTAATTAAAATCACACATATACCGGAGTAATGTATTTAAAAGCATTAATTCTTTAAGGATTAATTCCTCAGTATAAATTTACATTAAAATAATCAGCGATAAAAATCCTGGTAACAAGTACTTACAGTCGCCACAAATGGTTATCTCAAATATGGGAACCCTAAGTGGTCTACCGGGAAATATAATGAGTGAATTGGAGAATTTAATGTCAGGAAGGCACGTTGGTCATGGTAGCTCAAGGGATTAGAGCGACTGGACAGAAACCAGGAGATCCGTTGTTCAAATCCCTGCCATGGCATGGAATTTTTCAGTTGGCTCTAATTAATGGTCTGACTAACCAACTAACTGACTAACTAACCCCTCCTTACTGGCTCTAATCGTTTAAATAGAACTGGCTTCCAAAATGTCTGCTATCATACGAGTCAGCGGTTCATCACAGAAAGTTTATATCCTATGGTGCAATCTTGTGCAACCCAAGCATGACTCTTTTTAAATTTTCTGTCGAATTAACAGGAAACATGAGCCGGCTTACTCTGATCACTGAGTCATCCAACCTGTCCCAACTTGTTAATTCCTGCTAAAGCCTGGAGCTTACCACGAAATGAAATGTGAACCTCCAATAATTAAAATATTGCCCAAATCTTGTTCAGACCTTATACGCAACAATATATACAGGATGTTTCAAAACGACACCGAACGAATATATAGAAGTAGTTGCTCAGCTTGTGGCACATATAGATAATTTTTATCGCCAAAAGAGCCGCATAAAAACGCTCCAGACTGAGTGTGTATTAGGCAGTTACAGGAATAAAGCTGCGTGCCTCACGCTATCGAATTTCGCAGGTAGGTGACACACCGTATCGCGTGCTGTAGCTGTTAGTAAACTTACCAGAATAATCCACGTTAGCTTCCTACTATTAAGAATTTCTTTGGCTTATGAAATCGAAATAAAGAAGCTATTTTTTAGTTAATTGTTTATGGGTGTTAAACATGTTCCAACATTCCGCTATGACAGTCGATGACGGCAAATAAGCTGGTGGACATATGCAACTTAAACCTTTTAGAGGGAAGTTAATGTTAGCGAAATTAATTTTTGTTGTTGTAATTTACGTCCTCACACGTTAAGTCATATCGGGCGATGAATGGAATTGGTGAAGTGATGCTCAAATGAGTCCCGGGTCCATGGAGCTTAGAGTTAACCGACATTCGTCTATCAAGATAAGGGAAAACCCCTGAAAAACCTTATCTAGGTAACTCACCCTAACCGATATTCGGCCCGCCTCGGTAGCGTAGATGGTAGCATGTCTGCCCCACGTTCAAGAGGTCCCGAGTTTGAATCTCGGTCAGGGTGAGTTACCTAGATAAGGTTTTTTCCGGGGGTTTCCCTTATCCTAGAAGGCGAATTTTGGGTAACTCTAAGCTCCATGGACCCTGGGCCCATTTGAGCATCATCTCACCCATTCCATTCATCGTCCGATATGACGTAAAAAGTTAACGGACGTAAATTAAAAAAAAACGAGATTCGAACTCGGGACCTCTTGTACGTGAGGCAGACACGCTACCATCTACGCTACGAGGCGGGCAAGTGAGGTTTAGGATGGAAGCATTAAATTATAAAAGAACAGAGAATAATATGAAATAATTGTAGATAAAGTTAACCAAAACTAAATCTTGAAGCTGTCCGAGTCATGATCGACTTTTTCAGAAATAACTGCCCTTTGCCCCATTACCTGAAAGCGAGGTTATTCTAACCGGATTCGAACTTGTTACATTTGCTATGGAGCTATTGCAAGCGATGACTCTTTCTCTTCCAGCGAAAGTCGTAATAATTCCTTTTGCCATATGCCGGTGTTAGTGGCTCCGTCTAATGTGGTTGGCTTTTGCTGAAACCCGACTTTTCGATAAGATTCTAGGTACGTCATAAAAAGCCATAGTGTACAGCAGGAAGTTACATTATATGCTCCGTCATTTCATGAAGAACCGCCTCAGAACGTGCTCTTTTACAGGTTTTCTGTGATCTGCATAGGATCTTGGCGAAATGAGTGAAGTACATTTCCAAATATGCTGAAAGGACATATTTCTACAAATTCTAGACACACACATGAGTAGCAGAAAATTTTTCTGATGGTTAGCATTACTCATTTTTGGTTTGGGACGTTCTTTGGTTGTACTTTGACCACGTTTCCTTATGACAGAGCCGTAAGGCATCCGTAACTCTTCACGTTCTCGAACAAAGGGCCCGAGCAAGAGGCCAGACCACACACAGACTTTGCTGCGCACCCCATTAGCCCCCAGGGACTCTGACACGACGATGTGCAGCGACAAAGTTATATGACACTATAAAGTTAGCGTGCAGGCTAAAGTGCGTGTGCACGCTCAATAATTATGTTTACATATCGTGATAATAATGTCAATGTGAAACCCACCACGCACCAGCACGCCTGCTATTCATATACCTACACGTAATAGAGGACATAAGCCAAGTATGGGGGAGATTACTGTAAATACGGTCCTTTGAGTCCTTCGGCCCGTAATGAGAAAGTGGAGATGCAACGTGGTGACATATGAGACTCGCATTTTGGAGGTCACAGGATCGATTCTTGTTGACCGCTCACTTAGACCTTGGTTTTCCTGGTCGGTAGGCAAATGCTGGAATGATTTCTAATTTACCACGATTTCCTTTGCCTCATTTCCCTTTAGCTCTATTTCCTTCTCATATTTTAACATGTTTCATATACTAAATCGTTGTAGTGGCTGAAAATAAATGCCTATGTGTGCATTTTGCAACGAACCTAGTTGTTCAAGTTCAACAGACATATTGAATTCATTATAGCAAAATCGTTAAAATATCTGGGATGCATTATTACTTATCCTATTAAAGAAAAAAAAACTGTAATTGACTTTACAACTCATTTGTTGGACAACATCTCGAACATGCATCTATTACAAGGGACGTCCAGAAAGTAAGCTCTGTTTCAATTTATCTCCGCAGCAGCGCTGCGATCGCAGTTCCGCACATGCGCGGTAGACGCTCTGTATCAAGGAGAAGAAACGTGCACCATTGTGAGATCGCTGTCAGCCACGTACGCTTTGTTGTGCTTGTTTACAATGTCGGTGTTGATTGAAAATCCCGCCGCTTGTGAAATCAGATCTGTGATTCGTTTTCTGAATGTTTGAAAGTGAAACAAATTAAAATTTATCGGCAAATTTGCGATGTCAAAAGGTGTTGTGTTTCTTCATGACAACGCACGGCCACACACTGCAAATGCGACGAAAAACATCCTACAGGGATTTGGCTGGGACGTGTTTGACCACCCCCCGTACAGCCCTGCCCTCGCTCCTAGCAACTTTCATCTGTTTTTGCATCTCAAATCTTTCCTTGGTGGTCAGCACTTCAACAGTGACGAAGAGCTGAAAGAAAATGTTTCCAACTGGTTGAAGGCACAGGCAGCAAACTTCTATGAAGAAGGTATACAAAAACTTGTGCCTGCCTGAAAAATTTCGGCAGTTATGTGGAAAAGTAGTTTAAGAGTTTTTGAATTTTGTGCAATAAATAATTTTTCTGTATCTGTACACAATTTAATTTTATTACCAAACAAAACTTGCTTTCTGGACGTACCTCGTATTTGGAATCCTAAAAGCATAAAGCATACAACCTTAATAAATAAAGAACAAGAAACAATTTTAAAATGCATATTATTTTTTAACTGAATGAATTATTTGTTATACATATTCCAAACTTTTACAATGTTTTACAATTTACAACTTTAAGACTACATTTATTTGTCTTTACCTTGTTGCTACCTTGGCTTACATGATACCCTGGTCTTCTGCTCTGCCAGGTAGCTCTTAACCTCTATGCCTCCTTGTTACTTAATTAGCCCCTTTCCTCCCCCCATCTTCCTTTCTTCTATTCTTTACATTTCTTGCACATTTTCTTTTACTTTCTACGAGAACTCACCAATATTTACCTTCTTTTCTTCCTTTCCTGTTAACATTTTTATAGCTACTATTCTCTTCTCTACTTTCTCACATTTTCCCTCCCAAACATTTTTTTCTCCATATTGCAACCTCCTCACAAAATAATTAGATATTACAGAGATACACATTATGAAACATCTTAGAAATATTTAAATTTAAAGCTCTGAATTTTAGAAGAAACATTGCGGGATTAATATTTTTGTATAACGTCTGCATTCGATTATTAATTACATAAACATTACAGCAAATAAATCTTTTTATGTACCAAATACAATAAGCAGATTCAGGAGTTTTTTTTTAAATGTCGGGAACAAATACAGAAATCCATAAAAATTCACCACTAAACAGGATTATGTATTTATATAACAAACTACATTGTTTATATGTACACATTTTCCACATTGCCCGCCTCGGTAGCGTAGATGGTAGCGTGTCTGCTTCACGTTCAAGAGGTCCCAAGTTCAAATTTCGGTTAGGGTGATTTACATGGATAAGGATTTTTACGGGGGTTTCCCTTATCCTAAAAGACGAATGTCGGGTAACTATTAAGCTCCATGGACCCCGGACTCATTGGAGTATTATTTCACCCATTTCATTCATCGTCCGATATGGCTAAACGTTGGAGAACGTACATTTAAAAGAATAATTTCACATGTCTGAAACTATTAAAAATGGCTATAATTACTCACTACCCTTTTCGTAGATCAGTTTAATTACATAAATTAGCAATATTAGTGCAATTACTGTAATTAGAAATAATAGTACACTTACTATGCCATACTCACTTTTATTTTTATTATTTGTATTATTATTTTTATTTAATTATGTGCATAAATATTAATGTATGTAACCAACATTTGAATGAACATTGCAATTGGGCTTAGGCTTTTTATTTCATAAGAATAAGTAAAAAAACCAAGGAAAAAAATTCAAGTCCCCTTTTAGTTTTTTTTTTTTTTTTTTTTTGTATCAGGAGGAAGCTTTCTCTAAGGGAAGAGTGGACAGTAAAGGGTTGCCTGTTTGGACTAGTCGTTTATTTCCCTCTCAAGACAGCTCCAGTATTGAGATTATCTTCGAGACAGGAGCGTATAAAGACTTCCAAACTCCTTTATACTTGCGACTTGTAACCCCCCATGTGTTCAATTCACTTCATCATTTCCTCTTAGGAGGCGAGAACCGCAAGACTGCATAGGTCGCACTACACGAGGTTTCCCTCTTCGCTATATACCCTATAACCTAAATGCATGGATGTACGTGTTTATTTTTGTACCACATAACTAGAGTACACTGCATTTGCGCACTGTATTACTCAAGAGGCGCAATTCTTTTTCGTAACTATTTTGTTTCTAAAGTTTAATGCCTTTTAACCTTGTAGGTCACATCGGAAATAAATGAATAGGTCAACTGGCGCTCAAATAAGCCCGGGATTTGTAGAGGCTAATGTTACCCGATATTTGCCTTCAAAAGATAATTAAAATTCCGGAAAGGATTTTATCCGGATAACTCATTCTAATCAGGTTTGAATTTGGTACTTCTAGAATGTGAGACAGAGGTGCTGCCGCGCACCACGGAGGAGAATTTATGCAAAACCACGTCTTATTTCAACACAGAGTAGGTCATTTACTTCCCGTAGGATTCCTACCTCTTCCTACATTCTGGCTCCCTGTTAGTACGCAACAACCAAATGAGGCACATTTCTGATGGTATCCTGATATTTTTAGTACGAAATACTTTACTGCGGCTGTTCCTTGTAATTTACTGCATATTGCTATCTTTTTTGAAAGCCTTACCCAACAAATCCATAGAACATCAAAGAATTTAATAATTAATTCTAACAAGTTATTTATTGTCGCATGCCTTTCTCTACTATTCTTACAAACTCTTGTTTTTCTAGTAGGAGATCTTTTTAGAAATTTGCTGGGGTAGAATGCAAATAACTATCGGCAAATCTTTTAATCGCTGGTTGACTTGTGATGTATTTCAATATTCCTTCTTCTTATATGTTTAAAAAGGGGGAAAACAAGTTTCTAATTAAGAAACTGAAAATTCGACCAAGGAAATGGAATATTTCACAAATAGATAACTGCACAAAAATTAATTTGAACAAATTGTGTGTTTAGGGAGTTCGTTTTTTTGTGTAGTAAGATTATATGTGCCAGGACTTCAAAGGTTATTCTACTTTATATTCTTCTTCTTAACTTCGGAGCGGAAAAATAGCTAAAAACATTTACATTTATGTTCACATAATATTCTCGGTCCACTAACTTTTATTTTTTATAATCTCTTCTACACATCGATCTTTAAAAGTGAATATTTCTCTCTACTTTTTATTTAACGTAACATTTACACTTAATTTAATTACACATTTTATTGTAGTACAAGGGGCATAGAACACACGGGTGGCCGAAGTGGTTAAGGTGTGGGTTCGAGAACAGAAAGTCTAACAGGACCGTCCTCCTTGAATGAGATTTCTTCCAGGTTTTCATCAGTAAATATGTAAATATCGGGGAGGTAATATTTAAACCACGAATCCGCAAATTTTCTTGGCTAAATCTTTAATTTTATTTCATACATCATCGTATCCATTCTGTGCTGCTCAGTAAGGAGAGAGATTAATTTACACTATTAAAAACAAAATTCTCATGCCTTGCGTTCATACAATCTACTCACTATTCTTCAAACCATTCCTACAAAAGATAATTTTTGTAATAATTCTTGTTAATGATAAACCTCTATAACTCATTTACATATTTCGTTAGAGGTACGAGAAGAATACACTCGTGAAGGGATGGCACTGAAATTCTGTTTCACTGTATCGGACCAGAAAAGAGTACTTTGAGAAAAGTGTGTTTGAAAATGTAAACTGTAGGAGAATGTAGCATATAGAGCAGACAACGAAGAGGAACACCTCGCGCATCTCCAAATACTTCTAATGTGACTAACACTCCCACAGGAAACAGATCACAGAGTCGCATGGCAGTCTCAAATAATTGCTTAGAGTTCAAATGACGGCAAAATACCGTCCAGCATCGAGAATAGCATTTACAATGCGCAATCATCCGCACCATCTCTCTGGTACCGCCATAAAATATTGTTTGTCCATTACCAGGATCATATCAACGACTTAATTTTACTGGATTTTCGTCACGCAGTTCTTTTACACGCTAGTACTTGATGATGATGATGATGATGATGATGATGATGATGATTTACGTTTACAGGCGCTTAACTACGAAGTCACCAGCACCCTTATACATGCTAGTAAATCTCCAACATGGGGTTGTAGCTATTAAGTGCTTATATTTAAAAACAATTAGTTTCGGCTGGATTTGAACCCGCGAGGCTATCGGTTAACCATCTGAACTAGCCAGAACGACGCATCGAGCTACATAAGCCTAAAAGCTCACACGCAAGATGATACAGAAGCGGAGTAAAGGGGAGTGAACTAAAGTACAAGGAAGTATGGAAGTACAAAATAGCTCAGCATTCATGTGACTTGGAGGGAGGAGGTGGGTAAAAAAGAGGGGGAAAACCCCAAGCCAGATTGCGCAGTTGACGGGGATCAAAACGACGATCATTTGGGCATTCAAACGGGGATCGCCCGCCTCGATAGCGTAGATGGTAGCGTGTCTGCCTCACGTTCAAGAGGTCAGGGTAAGTTACCTGGCTAAGGTTTCTCCGGGGTTTTCCCTTATCCTGAAAGACGAATGTCGGCTAACTATAAGCTCAGAGGACCATGTGCTCATTTGAGCATCATTTCACCCATTCCATTCATCGTCCGATATGACAACGTTAAAGGACGTAAATTAAAAAAGAGAAGAAAACCAGGTATCATTCCGATCTCCGGAATGTGAGGTGCACATGTTATGAGGCATGTCTAAAATAAGGTCTCCAAGGTGCTGGAGCCGTAAGGAATACTATTACGTGAGATCCGGCAACACTGGCGTGTAGCTCGGTTTTACCCATTCAAATCCTCACCCCAACGAACCAGTTGCAACCTTTAGTTTTGGCTGGGCAACCGTTTGCGATGGAGCTTCCTATCACTTCCACCGCCAGGTGCGAGTTGCGTGCAGTGATCCGTTTTTTGAGTGCCAAGGGCACTACCCCCACTGAAATTCATTGTCAGTTATCCGAAGTCTAAACGTCAAAAACGTGCAAAAGTGGGCCAGAGAGATCAAAGACGGACGTACGACGTCCATGACGAACAGCGTTCTGGTCGGCATTCGGTTTCAGCCGAAACAATTGCAAAAGTGGAGCAAGAAATGCTTAAAGATCGGCGTGTGACAATTCGCGAGCTCTGCGAACTTATCTCTGAAGTCAGTAAGACTACGATTGACAAGATTTTGACCGAACATTTGCATTATCGCAAGGTGTATGCGAGGTGGGTCCCCAAAGTGCTCACCGAAGACCATAAAGGGCAACGTGTTGAAGCGGCCCACCGATTCCTGGAGCGCTATGCAGAACAGGGCGAGGAATTGTTGAATTCAATTGTCACTGGCGATGAAACCTGGGTGCACTACACAACACCAGAAACTAAGGAACTATCTCGTCAGTGGCGGAATTCGAAATCGCCGAAGCCGAGAAAGTTCAAACTGACATTTTCTGCAGGCAAAGGGATGGCAAGTGTATTCTGGGACAGAAAAGGTGTATTGTTATGCGAGCTTATGCCTACCGGCACAACAATAAGCGCCGCTAGCTACTGTGAGACTTTAAAAAAATTGCGACTTGCCATTCAAATTCGAAGAAGGGGAATGCTGACGAAGGGAGTGACAGCGCTTGTCCCCATACTGCACATGCAACGGCTGATCTCCTGGCCCAGTTCGAAATGGACATCATCACCCATCCCCCCTACAGTCCAGACTTAGCATCTAGTGATTATCATCTGTTTCCAGAGTTGAAGTCACACCTGGGTGGAACACATTTCCACACCGACGATGATTTGAAAAACGAGGTTGAGCGCTATCTGAGCAAATTGGCGGGAGAGTGCTATGACAAGGGTATACAAAGACTGCCACAGCGCATGCAAAAGTGCTTCGATCGCATTGGTGATTACGTTGAAAAATAGCTATAAGTTTCGCTTTCCATTAATGTAACATTAATTGACAATAAACATATTTTATATACTAAATAAAGTTGGCGACGGCTGGCCCCGTAGCTCAGTCGGCAGAGCACCTGCCTGCCGTGCTAGGGGTCCCGGGTTCGATTCCCGGCGGTGGAAATGGGGATTTTCTCCGACCAAGATAATTCCCCATCTTCCCCAGAGACATGGAAGTATGGATGAGAGTGTGAATGTGTGTGTGTGTGTGTGTGTGTGTGTGTGTGTGTGTGTGTGTGTGTGTGTGTGTGTGTGTGTGTGTGTGATCCAATGATTAAAAAAAGAAACCTAACGAATACGAGTTAACAGCTTCGGTATGTTCCAACGGAGAAGGCCACCGATATGACCATTGTAGTTAAAGGCGGGGTACAAATGGAACAAGTAAAAAAAGTTGGAGACCTTATTTTACGGACATGCCTCGTACCACAGCTCTGCCTTACACAGTAAACAGTAATGGAATACTTCAGAAATGGTTAGTCACAAAAATACTGTGCTTAAATTAGATCTAGATTTTGGTGGAGTAAGATATTGTCTGTCTTTGCAAAAGTCATTCAAAATGAACAGGATATTTTTCCCCAGAAAATCCAAAATATTCATTTATTTTGTCATAAATATATCTTTATCATGTGGTGTTGTTAGAGATATTTTTGAGAAAATAAAAATTTTAGGAAACTTTTTCATGTAAAGAGTAGTTTGAAAGTTTTGAAAGTCTTCGTATCGCATCCTCAGAAGTTGTTGAACTTATAAACCAAATTTTGTAATTAATTGACGTGCCACAGGACCTTTTTGTATAAATGCTTTTTTATATTCAAGGAGTTCGAAACATGTATTTCCGGTGAAATCCCGAAGTTGAACTTTTGGGTGGAATGTAAAACTTTCTCTATGTACTACGTACGTGGTAAATAAGGTAAAAACAACAAGGAATGCTACTGCCGAATATCGACATGCTGTCACTTTGTTTACATAAGGGCTACTGTACTTAACCTTCACGGCGCTGAATGCACACTGAAGTCCAATGCCCCGTTCTGTGCTTGTCTGCAGTCAACAGTGTGTATTGTGGAGTTCAGTGGATTTAAGTGAAATAGTGAAGCGTAACACAAGTTGTGATGGACAATCTCGTGTATTGCGTGGGTAAGACATGTGTTTTAACAGGCATGGATAATTCGTAGAACTTCAGTGCTTCTGTTTACGTAAGTACCTACTGTCATTTATATAGACAAGCTAAGTATATCGTAAATCACAAATTTTATAAAGTATACTTAATTTTCTAAATGTCTCAGCTAATATTCCTAGAACTCTTAAGCAGCTATACTGCAGTTAATCTAATAATTATAGGTAAGATGATCATGTCATAACTTCATAGCTATTACAAATATATTTGGTATGTCCGAAAATGCTCTTCGATCTCCTACATACAAAGACACAATTTTCAACTTCATAAATATAGAGTTTAGCCTAAAATTTTAACCTCTAGGAGTTTCTCCGTAAGCACCATATGTAACAAAGAACCGATTTCAACCACATTAAAAATTACACCTTCGTTGGTATTCTCACTCAGCCAAATTTTTAATTTTAGGAAGGGCTTTATTTCGCCTAACTGGAACTTGACATAAATTTACTCCAAGTTGTATTAGGTATATGTATAGTGAATCCGGAAAATATTTGTCTCATTTCAAAATAATTTTAGCACTCAAATTATCACAAAAATTGCATAATTTTTATCATGCAGATAGAATAAACAAAATTACAGTTCATATGTTTACGATCTTTCATTCTATTATTTCATAACTTTTGGGGGTAAACTTCCGAGATTATCTTCAGTCTTAAAGCTGAAAGAACTAGAATGTGAATAATGCTTACAAGAAAAGCTTAAGGGCCCTAAGCTCAAAGTGATGTCCTGAGGGCCGAAAGACACAAAATGTAGTGGAGGGATTGACACGATCATAAGCTTCAATGCGTAGCCGAGGAATGTTTTTAAAAAATAGATAAATGAAGCAGTTGCGGTACAACCACAAAGCGTGCCTAATAACTGTGGAGATAAAGCGCAATGATCCAGAATAGTAGATACCTAAAAGCAGTAAAAAGAAAGAAAAAAAAGGAGCCTTAAAGTATCTCTTAAGCTATTCTGTTAAATGTTTATTATTCAATTGTAAGGTAGGTCACAGCCTGGGAAGTTTTTTTGGTCAATTTTACGAAATTTTTAATTTATTCGTGTGTGGTAATTACTTAGAAGATTTACACAGTGCTCATTTTTATCTGTGATTTTACCGCGCAAAATTTGACGTCATGAATAGCATCGCTGATGGAGCGAGGTTATATATGATTCCCCTAGCGGATTGCGATCGTATTTAATGTGCTGACAGCAGCTCTGAGGCCTCCCTCTCAGGCCTCCCTCCCAGGCAGGTAAATATTTGGGAGGTTGGTCCTACCCGCGTAATATAAAGGTGCGTAATTTCGCCTGGTGCGTAGATACGATAAGTGTTAAAAAACTGTATATGTACTGCAATGTAATGCACTTCAAAGCTAATTATGCAGCCATAAAAGAATACCATGAAGAATATACGAAATGATAAATCAATGAGCACTTATTTCGCAATGAATATCTGTTTTTCTGTTATAGTACACACACACACACACACACACACACACACACACACACACACACACACACACACACACACACACAAACACACACATATTGTAAACCTGTCACATAAAATAGAAATATTTCAATTTGATCTCAATTCATTTCTGTCACCCACAGTTTCCTCACAATGTAACTTCATTACAAACCAGAAAATTAGCAGAACATGTTCTAGGAATAAAAAGTAAATAAACAAATTAGTGTTACAATAAGTACAAATCTTTTATCCAAGTATAAACAAGAAAATAGCTCTATTAGCTCTAATAGCCTTATGTGTCCATTTTCTTTTATTTCATTTCTCTCTTCCCCTTAAACACTGTCTGTATTGCGAGAAGGTATTCTTGAGGCCTTTCTGTCTGATTTATTGCTTCTAGATTGGGACTAGTCTCTTTATAGCGTCCAGTGTCTCTCTTTTTGCAAGTAACTGATGCTACATCTTGGATATGTTTGATGCACCTATTGGTGTTTAAAGACATGAGGAAACCACAGTAAATAGGCATTTTAATTAAGCGTGAGAATGACAAAAAATATGTCGTATACTGATAAAACGTAAGACGTTTATATTGCAAACAAAAGTATGTCAATTTGATGGTACCTGGGCTTTGACAACATTACGCTCCGAGGAGTTGTCTGAATGCTGGATAGCGTTGCATAGACTCCTTTATGCAGCGGTTTAAATTATACTTATATGTCACACCAATTTTAATGCCGGTACGAAAGTAACATTCAACCATGAATACGCGGTGCTCGGTGAAAGAGGAGGCTGGTTGTATTAGTTACTAGCACAACCACACTGAGCGCTGTAATTTGCTTACTGTTCCGCAAAAATTGCCGCTTCTTCTGTGTAGAGGGCACTATGATTTCAAGTTATACTCACCAATCACTATGACGTCATTATTGCTCAATCGGAGGGAGGGAAATAACAAATAAAAGTGAAAACCGTGTATATGCACTTAAAGGAGAAGTATTTTTTATATAATATCGGACAGTATTCACATCTAATGTAAACTGGGGAGATATACATTTTTTAAATTTAAAACCTTACAAGGGAACAATCACTTAAGTCATCCTACACGCGCTTGAGAATTTGATGACATCATCTCCGCCCTATGTGGTTCCTATGTACCAAAAATCGGGTACGGAGTGTAGCTGGAAGTATCCGAAAATGAGTCAAGTATACTTAGGGACATATAGGTATAATAACACAGTACTGTACAGGAGGGATTGTTTACCCCTGATGGGTAACTGTCTACAGATAGCATATGGAGGAAACACCGTCCCCCACGTGCGCCACAGAGCTGATGAGTGATGTCCGGCAGCATGCGGCATGGTCGCATGCGACACTTTCGACACTTTCCAGACTTCAGTTTTGAATATTGTAGTTCTACTCCGCAGCAGATTTTTGGTGCACATGTTTTATATATAGTAGGCATTCCTACTATCAAATTTTCAGGTACGTAGCGGTGTGAGTACAGTGATAGTTCCCTTGTAAGTTTTTAATGAAAAAGTTCAGTTAAAATGTCGACTTTTCTCCATCAAAAGATATTTGCACCTTAATTTCAGATATTGTATAAAAATTCCTTTAATAGACGCTTATAAATTAATTTTGTAAAAACCACGCACGAAATCGTTAAAATTTCGTATTGTTTTCAACAAATATAAAACACAATATAATGAAAGTAATCTGAAAAAGGCCAAGAAAAACTAAACTGTAAATAGCTTATATACAAATATAATTTGTAACTTAAAAAAATTAACTTATCTTAATTAATTAACGGATTTCTTCCTTTTGTAGATCTAAAGATAATAAGAAATAATAATAAATTAAACTTTGGTGTTTATAGGAAGTCTATTCATATCGATAAGTACATAAAAATAAAAGTTTTAACCCTTTTTCACATAAACTTGCTGTTTTTAATCGTTTGATTTATAGATTAATAAATATACCAAGGAATAAAGATGAATTTAATTACGAATATAAACATATTATTAATACTGCTTTAATGGTTTTAATAAAGACTTTATACATAAAAATTGAAAAATTTAAATATTAAAAACTATTAAAGAAATTTCTACCCTTAAAAATAAAAGACGATTATAATTTTAAAAAATTTACTTATCATCCTTGGGTTAACAGACATTTTCACATTTTTTTTTAAAAAGTTAGGCATAACTTTAGTTCCTCAAAATAAATATAGTATTAAAAATTTACTGCATTTCTCTAAAAAGATAAACTTCCTGATAGTAAAAAATCTGGTATTTATCAATTTAACTGTTTCGATTGTGATAAAATTTATATTCGAAAGACAAAACGTAATTTGGAAACCAGAACGAAAGAGCATTTTCGTAACATTAAGTATAAACAGACTGATAAATCGGCCATAGCAGATCATTTTTGGTCATTTAACCATGAAACAAATCCAGAAGTTAAATGATTAAAACAATTAAATGGTCCCATAAATTTAATGGTTTGGGAAACTATATTTATTTTAAAAAATAGACATCGCGTAATGAATTTTGAAATACCGGCTGTCGATTCTGTTTTTAAATTTGTTTCATTTTTAGATGTTGGTAGTACTAAAATAAACATAGCGATATCTAGCTACGGTATCTTTAACAACGAGAATGTTGATGGTTCAAGCTGATGATGTGAATAAGATATTCACGAAATCGCAATCCTAATCAATTTGTAAGAAAACGGTCATCATTTCTTATAAGCGTAGTTTTTTTTTGAGTTACAAATTATTATATTTGTGTATATTTGTTTGCCTCACTGTTAATAGCTTCATATTTTACGTATTTGTAAATAGCTTGTTCTTAACGTATATTACAAATAATAGTTTCTCTATTAATTTGCAGACAGAGTTGTTTTAAAGAGGAAACAAATGCTTTCTGGAGTCATAATCGATTTCTTCCAGATAAAAAACGGGGTGGCAACGACGTTTATCCAGCCAATGCGGTCCCATTTTTTGTTGTTGTAATTTACGTCCTCCAACGTTAAGTCATATCGGACGATGAGTGGAATGGGTGAAATGATGCTCAAATGAGCCCAGGGTCCATAGAGCTTAGAGTTACCTGACATTCGTCTAACAGGATAAGGGAAATTCCTGGAAAGCACTTTATCCAGGTAACTCACCGTGACCGAGTTTCGAACTCGGGACCTCTTGAAGGTGAGGCACACACGCTACCATCTACGCTACCGAGGCGGGCTGCGGTCCCATTGCTACCCCGTTCCCTTCGAGTGGGAATCACGTCATATCTAACTTAAGCCATTAAAATTTTTTTTCCACTTGAGTAAATCACGTGATTGGAGCTGGTTTTGCTTTACTGCGATGTCAAGTCTAATTATAAATGGACTGTAGGTGGCGAGAAGTCGAAATTCCACCAATGCACTCAAAGAATTATATCTAGGGTTGCAGTAAATCATTGCTGTTCTGTCTCTTGGCAGAAAGTCATTGCATACGTCATGCGTAATGCTCCGACTTGTTCCGCTGACCGGAGCTCACGTGACGTTCCTAATCACGTACTATGATCAATTGCGAACGACACACACCTGTTTCCAGATACCCACGAGGATGGGACAACAAATCAAACGGCGTCATATGGCTTGCACAGAACTAATCAACTTGTTACAGTTTGATTGTTGACAAGTTATTACGTTCCGCAGCGTTTCAGGAATGACGTAAGCTTAGTTTGACGCTCCATCCCCTTGAATGAGTTTTTAGCTGTTTTTGTGCAGTTCGTATTTATTAAGCTTTTAAAATTTTTGTGGTATAATAGGCGAAAGTGTAATTTTCCGGTTCCCAGCTACGTTTTGAGCTGTTTTTTTGGTCATGTATAGGACTGGTGCCCAGTGGCGCACAGTGAAGATCTTAATGACAACTACGGACCGAGTTAGTTAACAAGCCAACAGGTAACCGGCCTAGAGTAGACTAAATTCTGCAGAGTGCGTGAAACAATCCGTGACAAAATACTTGTACACTGGTTATCCACATCTTTATTTCTTCCTTCTTCTCTGCCTCTTACTTCATGAAGTCGAAGACGTGTGCTATTATTACCCTGCTTTGAGGGAAAATATCTTATCGGTTAACTTAGACAATATAAGAGTTACATGACAAATATAAAGTAAGCTCTATTTGTCAATTACTCTATTTGAAGACACAACCAGATGCAATTCACTTTCCATGCACACTTATGTTTAGTGCGTTGTGAGTACACAAAGGTAGGATCGCTTACTCCAAATTCCTAGGCTCAGCAGCTGGTTAGGCAGCAAGGGTGCAGATTTCAAAAGTTTTGTCCCCGCTGTACCGATAGGTCATGAATACCAACATTGTGGACAAGGGAAGCATGGCATGATGCTGTATAATCTTCCCGTATCGTTAGTTTGTTTTCTGTTGGGCGCATATGGCCGTGCAGACAGCAGTCGATTGGTAGGTCAAAGTCCTTTTAGGGACATGTTCAGATGATGATGGTGATGATGATGATGATGATTTTTTGTTGTAATTTTACGTCCTCCAACTTTAAGTCGTATCGGACGGTGAATGAAATGAGGCTCAAATGTGTCCAGGGTCCATGGAGCTTAGAGCTATCCGACATTCATCTTTAAGGATAAGGGAAAACCCCGGAAGAAACCTTATCCAGGTAACTCACCCTGACCCAGATTCGATCTCGGTACCTCTTGAACGTGACGCAGACATCTACGCTACTACGAAGGCGGGCTTTGTTATCCATTGTATTTTGCAGCCTTAAACTTAAAAAGAGATAATTATGCGAATATATTTCTTAGAGACTGCCTTTATGAGAAGTTAACACAGCTCTGAGAAATTATGAGATAATTTTTAAATTTGGGTGTTAAGTTATTATACTTATAATGTATTATATTAAGTATATAAGGTGTATTAAGGTACGCAAATGTCTGCTCACTTCTACGAATTATCGTACTATTTGCTTGAAAAAGAAAAATAGGTTTACGTGTTGACACTGTAACATATTTCCCTGTTAAAACATAAAAATTCAGCAAGGGGAAAGTAGCAAGATAAGATGTAGTACTTATGCCAAAAGGAGGACAAAAACCCATTAATGCCTAGCGCTACCAGGATGGAATAGAATTTTTCGGTTAGTTCTTTCTTTCTTTTGGTCACCTGCGGCATCATTCGTGTTCTTTTCGTTGTTGCGATATGCTAAAAGAGGAAATTGGCTTTACCGCCCCGGATGTGCGAAGTAATTTTTCACTGACGATCTGCTACTTTATTAATGTTTCAAATTCCTACTGCTCCCCATTTGGATTCACCTAGTTACATGCGACAGAACGACATATGGCAGCTGACCTCCTACCGCCTTAACTGACAATATTTTGCACAAGATTTCAGGTTTATTAATAAAAAAATTCTTATGTTGCATTCAGATGATTTTGTTTACTCACTTTTCCATAAACTAATCTTAACTAAATTTCATATTTTTTGTGGTATAAAATAGTAAAGCGATAGTCAGAAAGATATTAATAGTCAAGTTATTTTGCTTGTATAAGGGAGAAAAGCTCGTTGAGGATATACAGGGAAATGAAAACATGTGTGGGGGAGGGAAAAATACATAGATGTGTGCAATCTAGGGCAAGGGATTCGCTTGGGCGAGGATAGCAGTTAGAAATTTGAAAGGAATTGGACATGATAAGGATAAAAGGAAATGCCCAGTGTGTGGAGGAGATGACTCAGACTGTCATAGTATACCTACTATATTGTAAATAAACAAAGGTGTGGAGAGAACAAATTTGGCAACAAAAGCGGAACAGTTTTAAGGAGGGGGAGGAAGTATTACTAATCAGTCTGTAAAAGAAGAAAATAATTTAAGAAATATAGGTGATTATTTGGGGAAAGTCAGAGAGAAATGGTTAAGAATGATTATGAATAACCAATAAATTAAGGCTGGAGAAATGGGAACAAGGGATGTAAGAGAGCAGAGGGTCATCAATACATGGAAAATCAGGGATTGTGTGTATTGAGACCGAAATTTCAGTCAAGTAGGTAGGAAGGGTACATTGGGTGAGAATACGAAAGTTTTTCACTGTGTGTTAGAAATGTTGTTAGTGGTAATGTATTAATGAATGTATGTATGAATAATGATGAGAAATAAATATTCTATTCTATTTCACTTCCATAAATAAATAATTGAAATAAAAATGTGCTTTAGCGAGATCTAAGTATATTTATACCTTATTGTTTACGATTTTGTCTAAGTGGCTCATAGGATGGTTTACCAGCAACACAAAAGTTATTCGGAATGGAAAAACTTAAAAGGTTATTTCCAGAAAGTTCAATATATACCTACCTACCACCCTCCCGAGGGTGTCCTACTTACGACATAGGTACAAAACACTAGTCTGATTGAGGTACCAAATCCCCTCCGAACAATCAATCCAATCCAATTCGGCGGCACACAGATGAACCGCAAGCGTCTTAAGCAGACCTCTGAGCAAAATTAAGCGGATTAACTTGACAATTTAGAATCGAACACTAGTAGCTGAGCAGTTAAATAGCGTTCATAAATAAAACGCAATTTAATTTAATTTTGGGTTTATGTTCTAGATCAAGCAAAAGCTTCCCATGAAGTTCCACTGTTTTATAAGGTGTTTAAAGGTATATGTCACTGAATAATATGAAGTAAATTCCAATGTTCTCGAAGGTTAATACTGACAGATTGCTTTAGAAGTTATTTTTAACGGCTAGTACACGTTTGATCCTGTTGGAGTCGTTAACAAGTACCGAATACGAAAATCAGAATAATTACGTGCTCCACGGTACTGCTGCTCTCTTTTTTAAGTTGCTAGAATAGTCTGGGGAGAAACTGAATGGGCTTAATGTGTATTTAGTAGAGACCATCCCAAACTTAAGTTTCTGCAAAATAAATCATTATGGCGTGTTACTTATTTTTATTTGTTCTAAAGTTTAACGTATTTTACCAGTTGGTCTTATCGGACAACGAATGAAATCATTCTCCAAAGACCCTTAGGTTACAGAGCTTAGAGTTACTCAGCATTCATCTTCAAGATAAGAAAACCTTGGAAAAAAAAACTTATCCAAATAACACACACTAACCGAGGTTCTAACTCGGAACCTCTTGAATGTGAGGCAGACACGCTAACTCCACGTCATAGTTGCGTTATTCGTTGCTTAATGCCATTTTGTTTTGGAGTGAGATAGCTTCGCTCAATGTGTGGGTCCTTGTTCAAATACCGCCTAGTTCGTCCTCCCTGACTGAGACCTTTTGCAGGTTTTCCTCAATCCCCATAACTGGCAAAACCCATTGACGTATCGGTCAGTTCACTTGCAGCTGTTTCAAAAACGTTATGATACACGTTCTAATTTTTTGAATAAATATTCTCGATTTTAGTGTACTGAGTGTATAGATAACATGTTTTTTAACATTTCTACTCCTTGCGTAGCGTGCGTTCTCTGTCACACACATTAACTGTCTTGTAGCACTGCAAAGGTGGCGCATTCCTATCAGCTACTTTTAACTCAAACGTTTAATTTCAAAGCTTCGTTTATTACATGTCTCACCAGTGTCCACCACCTGTAATGCTATAGCGAGACCGGGCTTTAAATGCATTTTCTTATTGTACTTTTCTGTATTAAACTGCATCCATGTTTGGAATCTGTGGAAGAATTGATACAGCGCTGTTTTCAAAACTGAGCAACGTTCACAAGGAAGCTGTTCACATTGTTAACAACTTAATACCAATCACAGAACCTTGGTAAAACAAAACTGAATGAGAAACTCTGTCCGCCTAGTAGACGTGGGAAAACCAAGATGTGTGGGATAAAATGCTAGAATTAGTACAAAAATGGGCAATTAAGAAACCGGAAACAGAATATGTATGTATGAAATTACCTAATTATTGCGGTCGTTTACGCAGAAAACTATAGAGAATTAAGTGCGTCTAGAGTGGGATAGCAACATGATATTCGACGTTAAATGAATGCTTCCGTGTTTATTTCAACTGTAATCTTTTCCAGCAATGCTACAATATGATGTTGGCTAAAATAGTATTTTATAAAAAAAAATGTTACTGAGGCGCACATTTACTCAGGTACCCGTAAAATTGCCTATAATTTTAACTTCAACTAATCATCTTATTACGTTATGCACTATATAGATATTTAAGTACAATAAGTAGGGCGAGTAGCTATGCTAATGTATCCAAACAATTCCATACCAAGATTTCACGAAAAATACATTTTGAGTTTCCTGGAATCCAAAAGTATCATTTTAGAAAGCTTTCTGCATATGTGTGTGGACAGTATGATGATGATGATGATGATGATGATAGTTGGCACTACAGGCCACATAGACCCTTGGCCTCCCTAACCACCCTCTTCCATTCTACTCGGTCCTCTGCTTTTCTTCTCCAGCCTTTAACCCCCAAC
>CM060949.1:62138837-62203712 GCA_030765055.1 Mantis religiosa
TTTTTTCTTGTTCTTGTTCTTGTTCTTGTTCTTGTTCTTGTTCTTGTTCTTGTTCTTGTTCTTGTTCTTGTTCTTGTTCTTGTTCTTGTTCTTGTTCTTGTTCTTCTTCTTCTTCTTCTTCTTCTTCTTCTTCTTCTTCTTCTTCTTCTTCTTCTTCTTCTTCTTCTACTGCCATCTAGCTTTCCTATGAATACCTTCCTAACTACACTTGTTTCCGGCATTCTCTGCACATGGCCAATACACCTTATTCTTCCTTGTTTAATTTTCACTACTATATTTGGTTGTACAAGTAGGTAGTAACTCCAAGTTAGTACGCAGTCTCCATTCGTCCAAGTCCCTTATCACTCCAAATATACTTCTCAGGATCTTCATGTGTGGACAGTATACACAAAAAGAAAGGGGAAAAATTGTTCAGTACCAAGTTTACTAATAGATAGAGTCAACATGAAAAATTCAATGCCATGGCCGGAATTTGAACCACGGACCTCCTGGTTTCCGTCCAGTCGCTCTTAACCTTTGAGCTACCATGGCCAACGTGCCGTAATGACATTAAATTCTCCAGTTGATTCATATATTTCCCTGGTAGAGCACTAGGGGCTCTCGTATCCGAGATACACCATTTGTGGCGACTTACTATCGTAAGTACTTAAGTCCCAGGCTTCATCATTTAACTCTTATTATTTTAGTTAATTGATGGAAATTAATCATTTCTCCACACTAGCCGTACATAGGCTAAGGGTTTTGATAGAGTCAACACTAGCCGTGGTCTACCGGGGAAATATATGAGTCAACTGGAGAATTTAATGTCAGGACGGCACGTTGGCCAGGGTAGCTCAAAGGTTAGGAGTGACTGGACGGAAACCAGGAGATCCATGGTTCAAATCCCGGCCATGGCATTGAATTTTTCATGTTGACTCTATCTATCAAAAACCTTAGCCTATATACGGCTAGTGTGGAGAAATGATTAATTTCCATCAATTAACTAAAATACCAAGTTTACTGTTTATGTTCAGCATATTTAGGAATATGTCACGAAGATTTTAAAGAACTTTACTGTCGCGAACCCATTATTGCGATAGCCTGGCTTGCGCACACAAAGGAGAGGATAGTGCAACGCGGAGGTAAAAGGCTTGCCGAAACCGATAAAGAGAAAGATAGATAACTGGAAGTTTGTCTTTCGTCTGGCACCGTCTTGATTGTGACAGAACATTCCAGAAACGTCTGGAACTATGGATGATCGTATTAAAAGGAAGCCGCGGTTAGTTGAGAGAGTCGTAATCCTAAATGATATCGTGTGCCTGCAGCTGTGTTTTGAAAGTAAACTCTTTTACGTGTGCAGAAGTGACGAGATATAGTTGGTTTATGTTACGTCATCTTACTGTAAGAGATGACCAAAGTGTGTTCCTACGGAAATAAAGAGCATTTTGAATTTCTGCAACTTGGAGTTTTAATTCTACGAACCCTCAAAGTCACATTACTTTAAATGGAACAGCTTTTGAAAATTATGATTAAAATTTCAGATGCTTAAGGTATTTGCATGCCAATGCCACGTAAAATATCCTACCTATTTTGAAATGTCTGTGGATGTCCTCAGAAATCCTCTTCGTTGTGAGTGACTGCGTAACTGATTAACCCATAAGAGATATCTTGCTTCACAAAATGTGTAGATCTTATTAAAACAACGTTTAATTCAAACCATTTTTGGGGTGTTAACTGTTTCAGAGATATACTTGTCCTTTGTATGAATTTACCAACACTTATACTTTTCTCAAATGAAAGATTCCTGGTGTTTTCCTTCTTGCCCTGCATAGAGAAGGGAATTTCATAGTCACTACAAAGTGACTAGCTATTAAAATTTTACTATCCCTTAGGTCTACACTATTCCCTTATTTCCATTGTACCTATAAGAAAATGTGTAGTACAACTATTTCTAGTTCTATAAATGTCTTCATCAGTTAACACGAAGTACATGGAAGAATAAGCATTGAAGGAATATTTTGCACGAGAGTTTGTAAAGAAAACCCTATAACGTCGGAGTTTTAAAAATAAATTTTGAATGCAGTGTCTTTGATATTCTACAGTCCTGTGGAAAAAAAATGTATTGATATAACGGCGGGGCAATTTCGTTTGGCAGATATATTAAAATCTGAAACCATTCCTTCATTAGGTGCTAAATTTCTATCTCTGCATTTGGCTTCAGTAGCTGATACTTACATATCCACAGTCAGTTATGAGGCATAGGAATTTTTAAGCAGTTATCTTCAAACGTATCTACACTTAAATCATGTATCATTGGAATGAAGGCAAAACAGTAGAGGGTCACTCTCACTGTCTAGGGCTACATGAAAACGACAAAAGACTGTATGAGGGATCGAGGGGGGGTGTGGTTTGCTGTCCATAACACCCCTACTTGTAATCTAAGAGACAGTTCTACCATATTTCCATCCGTTCTAGCTTAAGGAAGGAATGGTTTCAGATTTTAATATATCTGCCGAACGAAATTGCCCCGCCGTTATACCTATCAATTTTTTTTTTCAACAGGACTGTAGAATATCAAAGACACTGCTTTTAAAATTGATTTTGTCCAACAAAGTGATATTTGTTTTTTCTTCCTGTGAAATATATTTATAGTACTTTTATGTCTGAACTTTTTAAAGGCCCTACATATTTATATCTTCTCATCCTTGGAAAATGCTGAATCTTACATCAATTTTGAATAATGCTATTCATAGATAATGATGTTGCCTGAGGTTTACGAAGTAAGCGTCTTGAACAACAATAATGAAATATGTATATCCAATATTGCGAGGAAGAAATCCGCTTCTCGGGGAATCTTCTGTTTTCGGTTGCGTCCGTGTGGTTATATACAAGCTGATCTCACTATTAATGTAGACTCTGCGCATGTCCTCTCGTCTAAGTGAAGAGTCAGTCAGCAATATTAGTAAGTGATTGCTAGAGCCCGGATTTCGAAGCAAAATGCTTATAAATGGTTTTTTTTTTTTTTTTTTGCTAAAATAGGCCTTTGCGTGCTTATTTTATGCATTTTAATTAAAATGGCATATTTTATCCAAATAATATTCATTTGAAAATAAATGTTCACTCTTAGCCATCATTTTCTCTTCAGAAAATTTGCATCGTCTCGCTGAAAGAGCCGATATAAAAAAATGGATCTTCTTATTTCAGGCGCAAAGAAAGTGTTTGTACTGTCATCGATTAAAATAATAAGTACTCGTATATCCTGGCGCAACAGCCCTAAGAGGGCCAAGGCCTACCAATCCGACTGCCGGCCTCACGCCCACCTACGTAAGGTAGAGATGGGCGATCATCCAGCCGATACGGAAAGGAAATGTGGTCAGCATCTCGACATCCCCCAACCGAAATGTTGGATTTTGTGACCAGGGTCGCTTGCCTAGCGTGGGTGGTGATACGGTCCCTGTTAGGCATAACATCAGCATAATAACAGCGAAAGTCATATTAAATGCATAATTAAGGGCGGATAGATGCCACAATATAAATTAAGCTAAATTATAACAAATGTAGAGGATAATGATTTAATATACAGGTGCAGAAACTAAACAGGCAATCCCATATATATATATATATATATATATATATATATATATTATTGCAAGCACGAGAACCCAACGTGTAAAGAGAGCAGGGAAATGAACACTTACCCTCACAGGAATTTTCCTTGTGTTGAGCCGACAAAGGGGCATTGTTCGAGAGTCGCCCAAGGCTAGACCCAAGCGACGAGTCGCCTGCCGATGCATTGGTGTGCACATGATACGTGATGAGAGAATAGACACCGGGGATTTAAGCTACACTTTTGCAAACGTGCTTCTGCATTAATTACCTAGACCGTGGGGAAGTGAAAGTTAGGTGGAAAACATGCCTCAGAAACTCGAAATTGCGATGTAATTTAAGAGTAGGGATGAAACATAACCTATAAGGAACGAGTAACAGGTCACATGACCTCTAAAATGTCCAAAATTCGGTGAAAGGAAGGGCAAATTTGTGCAATAGCAACGTTTGATGTTTGCTAGGAAAACACTCTGTATTGGCGAGTGAAGGGGGCAACAAGTACTGAAAGTTGAAACAGGAACTTTGGTCCTCGGATCAATTATACATTTAATTATGTAATATGTTTAATATTTATACATAAATTTGAGATCTGTAACTAGCTATGTTAGTGAAGGTAAAATTGTAGACTTTGATGTAAAATTTTGTAACGAACCTGGTCAAAATACGTGAGAAACACTGTACTCCCGGATGACAGTCTATGAAGGGTGGATGTCAGACAATAGAATGGAATGCTAGCTATTTTACTGTACCGTTATACAGATCAATATACTCTTAGTTTTTCCTTTTGACGCCGTGCTATGTGTATATAAGAGCGTAGCAACCCCCATTCAGTCCTCATTTGTTGCTCATTGATACACATCCGTCTGGTGTGTCCCACGACGTGTCGCGTCAAGTAAAATGTATTATAAAATGTCCGCCGAAAGTGCAGTTATTTAAGAGTGCCCGGGTTCCACAAGTGTAAGGACAAATTAGAATAGTTTAGAGATTATCGTTGCTTTGTGTTGTCTCAACCTTAACACACTGAGAAACCCCCCCCCCCAAAAAAAAAAAAATCCATGCAGGAGAAGCAGCTAGTGCCAAGGGTAAAGCGAGCAGCCGACGAAGACGTGGAGACCGAGGAAGGAGTCCTGACGTCGACCCAGGTACGTGCAGCCGTGAGGCGGAGAGATAGTACTGCCGCAAAGTTCATCATAGTCCGTGTTCGCGAATGGACGGAGCAACACACATTAAGCGGTTATCGAACATTCTGTGTTAGCGATTGATAGAAACAGCACACATTAAATCATTAATATTTTACCAACCTCTGTTGTTGCATAATCCTCCGGAAATACTCTAGTTCGCGAAGTAATGCTCTCGCTACGTCCAGAAACGACAACGCGTACACAGCTACATACATCACTCGGCGCGTCCCAGAAATGTACAAGTTCACTCGCGACTGTGATTCAAACTAGCCGTCATGTCACGCGCACAGCAATGAGCAAATCCTAAATCTCGCGTCTAATGTGCGAGTAACACCAACACAACAGTGACGAGTGGAGACGGTGACTTATATAAATAAACTTGCCATTCAACGGTCGTGATGTCTTCTATGTGATAATAGCCCTACACTGTCAGGACGCACCCATTCCCTGAAGCCCGAAAGAGAGAATCCATGCAGTCTACCCTGAGAAAAACCCCGACCTGTTGTAAACCTCCCATCCGTAGCACTCACCCGTCACATATCCTATCATATGAGGTGTTGAGTGCCGGGAGGTCTCAACGAGGTACTTAACGGTCAAGTACCGCCTCAGTGGGATCGAACCCGGACTGCTTTACTGTCGCTGATTACAGTTCAAAAATTTCATGAAATCCTTCTAAATTTGTCTGTACCTCCTCACCCAGTTTTAAGTCGATCGGGTTCTTGGTTAAAGCATTTGAATGAAGTAAAGACATTGCTATCCTCCTTAGATGCAGAAGATACAAGCAACATTGTCACAGCTCAAGAATGTTTTGCTAATATTGGCATCCAAGATAAGATAAAGTACATCCATAACTGCTTCTTTAAAATACCTGATGTTATAACACAGTTGGAAGCTTGAAATAGTACCTCGAAACATTCATTTTCTTTGATAGATGAAATTTCAGTAACGTTGTCTTCAGAGACTCGTGGTATTGTGAAAACTGCCTTTGAGAAACTCAGGTATTAATAAAAAATATCCTGGTACGAAACACTGTGTAAAATTTCTTCAAAACTTTCTTGTACAGAAACGTATATCGACGAGAAATTCATTCATGAAGAACTGTGGTGCTTTTCACATGTTCAGTAACGTCATGTAACGTTGAGAGATCCATTTCACAGTATAAAACTTCTTCATTAGAAAACATAGGAGCATCCCTCAAGAAAAACTCAAGATAACTCTCTCGTGTACTGTAACAAGCTTGAGTGAGGTAAAAATTCTACCAAACAATACGTCTATGATTCAATATTTATTTTTTATTTGCTTATTTTTAGTGCTTATTTGTTTCATTTTTCGCGTTTATTTGCTTGCTTATTTCTCCATTTGATTGACCTTACAAATCCGGGCTCTAGTGATTACGTCTGCTGAAGTGATACTTGATTTGCCTACAGGTTATTAAAATGAACGACATAAATCGGTCAGATCACATTGGATGTTTAGATAAATATAATTTGAAACTATATCTACCGAACATACGCGAATAGAAAATTTCAAATCGCCTCAAAGAACATATAATTAGTAGGTACAGTGTAGTAATACTCTATCTTGATGGCCTGTTAGTTTTCGTTCTTATAGAAGTGGCTGCGCAGTAGCTGAGTGGTTAGACCGCTCGACTCTCACCAAAGCGGCCCGGGTTCGTTCCCAGGCGACCGTTAAGTGAGATTTGTGGTGGACAACACGGCACTTGGGCGGGTTTTCTCCGGGACCTCCGATTTCCCCCGCCATCTCGTTCTACCGGAGCACCATCTTCATCTGATATATCACTAGTGTCACCGCCTGCGGTGCCGTATGTAGTATAGGCGGGCGCTAAGCACTACAGTTTCTCTTATAGAAGCCAAATAAACAACCCCGAAAGGCAGAGTTCATCTAAAAGCCTAAAGAGGTTAGTAGATAGTAAGATTTCTAATTCAAATTAGAAGTCGAAAGTTATAAACATTCACAAGGAACATATTTACACTGATTTTGCCCAGGACAAGTAGGCAAGCTAGAGGCATGTGTAACGTAATTTATTTTGCTGTCCGTACGGTGTATGTGCTCCCCTTCGGAGTATGACAAGGATGCTAGTTTTGTTTAAAATACGCAAGTGTTATCCAATAACTCAACCAGCATAGTACCTATCACTGCAGTTACTGAAACGAACATTAGATCTGGCAACATGGGTGACTCATACGCACTCACATACACTTATTTCCTACTAAACAGGTCCACTAACAGAGCAGATTAACAGTTCAAAGTCCTCTCCCCTTCATTCCTCTCTTGCTATCTTGTCGTGGGCACACAGTACTCGTGTCTCACCTTTCTCTCCTATAGCTCCAAGTGAAACAAGAAAAGCGTTATTTACGATTTTAGAATTATTCAGTAATAATATATTATTCCTTGCCATATCGGTGTTTAAAAAGCGTTGGATTGGTTTATGCTGCAGAGGAGACTCAGCTCGGAGTTCCAGTCTTGGTATATTGTGGTTTAGGTGGCATAGGTAGTGGCATAGGTACAATAGGAGGAGGATTAGGTGAGAGGAGACAGAGGGCGGCTGTCATAATGAGTCAAGACAGTGTAGAGGGCAAAATCTGTACAATTGATCAGTTGGAAACTCCCCGGCAGGCTAGTACAGTCGGCATCCCACTCACCATGGTCCTTAAGCGGCCCACCAGCTCGACCCGAAGACCGGAGACCGCTATACCGAAGGAGGAAGTGTTTACCAGAACATATCCTGCCATGCAGCGCCGAGACTCCCTCCGACACGTGTACCGTGAAAGAGACCACCAGATGAGAGATGCTGTGAAATGATATCGGAGGGGAAATAGAGGGGCAGGAAATTCGAGGAATGTAATTAACCTAAACAGGCTTGGCGACCCAGAAAACTCCAGAGAAAAAAACTCATGGGTCAGGTAGGTCAACCACGGATGAAACAGCCTGAGCCATGAAGCTCGGTTTAAGAAGCATTGCTGAGAGAACGTAAATATACTTTTATCTTACGCGTCCCTTTTCCTTGGGAGGCACCCATCACTGAGGTATGGGAAATTCAAGGCAATTGCGAGCGATTTTCTCTTCGCTACATGTAATCTTTGCTCTAAATTATCTTTAGTGTGTTCTTGCGGACGAATACTTGCGAAGCAAAGTTAGTTATCCTGTTCCAAACATCTGATCGATTAGCAGAAGGCACATTTAAGATCAGCCGTTACATCTTAAAAGTTCATAATTTTTCACGACAAGTAAGGTACCTATGGGAGACAAAAGTAGAGTCACGTGTATTTTTGTTTTTTATATATTATGACTTTGTGGGTTCGTAGAATTATGTCTTGTTTACAGATATTTAAAATGCTCTTTATTGCAATAAACAGTAACTTGCAGCAGAAAATTGACGTGACATACATAATAGCAGTCTTCAAGGTCGTCTCCTTCTCAGCTGCACGTAAACAAACAAAAGAAATCACTGCGGTGCACTTCAAATGTCCACACACTCATTACATTACACAATTACTGCACAGCTGCAACTCAATTAACAACTGACAACTGACTCCGCTCTAACACTTTGCGGGGTTTTTATACCTCCAGTCATTGTTCTAGAATGCAGTCAATCGTTCAATAACGGTCGCGACGCAGTGAGAGAAAGACGGAACTATCTCTGTCTCTTTCTCTCTCTCTCTCTCTCTCTCTCTCTCTCTCTCTCTCTCTCTCTCTCGCCACTATGTCTCTGCCCACGCACACCTCCGGCTGCGGCGGTTCCAACCAACAATGCGATCGGCGACAATATTTTCAATATGAAAAATTACAGCATATCCACACTCAGTGTGACAATGGCCCCTTGTATATGGAATGTAATTTTTATAGTTATTACCTTAGTTCCTTGGATGGAGATTATATATGTAAGTACCTACTTTCAAATTCAGGAATGCTTTGAATCAATGAGAGCACTGACGGTACATTTGAATGATTGAAAAGGTTATTCGACAGAATTAGAAACAAATACTTCAAGCAGCAGATAGGATAATGTTAGAAAGGATACCAAAGAGTTGAGCAACAGCATGATGCACACAATAGACTTTGTTTAATGGTGCAATTTAAAGAACGCATTCTTTTAAAATTTATATTAAAAATTAAAACTGTGGAGCAGCAAAGCATCTATATAACTAGGTATTGTAGAATACTATCATTGGGTAAGCAATAATTAATATTATCAGAACTGGTGCTATGAAGTTTAACAGACTAGTGCTCACCATGGTGCATGCCGAATGCATACCTACTAGTGCTCTTCCCATACACAGTTCAGCAGGATATTCTATAATTAAGTATTTAGAGCTGTAGGTATAGCATGTAGCACATATGTTAAAGTTAAAGGTTTTTATACTAAATAAACTATTCATTGTCTTGAGTGCCCGCCTCGGTAGCGTAGATGGTAACGTGTCTGCCTCACGTTCAAGTGGTCCCAAGTTCGAGTCTCGGTCAGGGTGTTACCTGGATAAGGCTTTTTCCGGGGATTCCCTTATCCTGAGAGACGAATGTCATGGACCCCGGGCTCATTTGAGCATCATTTCATCCATCGTTCTATATGACTTAAATATTACTTAAAAGTTGGAGGACGTAAATTGTAAAAAGAAAAAAAAAATATTTTCCTGAGTATGCAGCTTAACTTTCGAAACAAATTTTCATCAAATGAAGTTGAATCTTATGTGAGATGACCCCCTCCCGATCAAGATTTGAAAAATGTCGTAAATCCTGCACATTCTTCTTCGAATTTGCTTAATTATTTATTTACATCAAAATTCAAATTTAACATTATCTTTTTTACTAGAAAACTTTATGGAAAAATAATAAATTATGTAACATTTTTATGATCTAGACTACGAAGATATAAAGTTTTTAAAAGAAGTCTATCGTTCCGTTTGCAAATAAATATCTACAGAATGGCCCAAAAGTCCCACACCATAGGGAAATAATTTGTTTTACATTTGATTCAGGCAAACAATGTTGACTATTGAAGATATATAGGTAAATAATATACTACCACACTGCGGTGCTTATTGAGACGAACACAATGTCCCTTGCTCGAGACATTATGGTCATTGTTTCACGGGTTATAACGCTTCCCGCCAAAACTTACTGTCCACGTGGTCTTTAGGCGGGAAATTCCTCTATTTATGGATGCTTATATCTTGACAACAGACAGTCGTAAAAGTACCTCAATCAGTATCTGGGGATTTATTGACCTATTCTGTAACAGTTAGTGGTCCAATTTTATAGTGTTACTGGTATAATCCCTATGGTGTTGGACCTATGGCCCACCGTGCCTGTGCTTAGCTACCTGATGGTTTTCCAAAGCGATTTTATTTTTCGAAGTTTTGTTGATAATCCAGTATCGGACACCTACTGCGTTAGAACCCCCAACATTTAAATCCTGATATTACTAAGTAGATAGGTACCTAAGTTTAAGGATGGTTTTGCAAAGCGATTTTATTTTTTGAAATTTTGTAGATAGTCCTGTATCGGATACTTATTGCCCCCTCCTCCTCTATTTGCGGTGAAATCTGGTTTAACATATCTCTATAACGCTGGAGGCAACTGTTATGTTGCCAATCAACTGTGATTTGTGTACAATAGCCACGGTTAATAGCTCGTGGGAGATAGCGGGTCTTCCATGTTTACTTGTTGTCTGTCATTAAAATTAAGTACAGGTCATCCAGTGAACTCATAAAATTGCAGTATCTGATGAATTTTGTTATCGGTGTAGTGTCGATCTATGGCATGCAAGGAATGAAGTATTGACACGTGTAAATATAACCAACAAATTAATTTATCCTCTTTATTAAAATTATTCTTTGTTTTCACATTCTCTAAAGCCGGAGTCATTCTGTTGCTTCCATGGAATACACGTCCTTCTCGAGTATGTTGATAAATAAAATTCAACAGAAGTACGTACTTTCGGACTCCCTAAATCCGAAAACAAAAGGCTACATGCGTCTATGAACAGCTAACTCAAAATTCACAGTTCATTATTCCAATATTTTGGAAGAGGACACGAAGAAGTCTGTATTTACAGGGTATCCAGGGGATTTTAATACAACAGTGAAATATCGTTGGTTTTCAGTGCTAATGTAAATACCTAAGCTCACTTAGGAATAGGCGAGCTGTTGTTCAAGGTTGGAGCGTTTATAGTTGAGAAATATTCACATGTATTATATTCTTGAATCCACTTATTGTATTATTTCTCAAGCTTAAAAAAATTACTAGAGATTCACATTTACAAGCGTGTGATAACCTTAAAAAGATAATTAAATATTCAGCAGCTACTTTATCAAACAGTATTAAACAAAATTTATTTGACCTATTATCATGCAAGGGAACTGAAAAAGTAAAATGTGCCGATCAGGTAATCCTGTACATTTTTAATGACATGCCGTAGTGCTAATTAGATACCTATAGATAAATACTCGAAAAGAAATAAGACATTTTTGTCTTGGTAGGATTTGAAATTGAGGAAGCTTACCTAAGGGCATAGAAATATTCCTTGAGGAATTATGTAGTCATATTACGGCATACCTGCAAACATTCTGGACACTTGTGCTTATCTTTCGATTAGAAATGATTTCCGGATCTAAGTATTTAGGCAAGTTATAGAGCACCAATTGCACTGATTTAAAGAACAAATCCACAAATAAAGTTTAAAAGATTACTTCTACATAAATATTAGTCTAGTACCTACAGTCATTAATCAAATAGGGAAAGACACCAAATATGAGATACTTGTTTTACAAATGGGATCTTGTCATAAGGTGGTATTCGTGTGAACTAATCTTACACCATTTATAGGCATGAACAAAAATTTCCTGCGATTTCAGTACTTTGTGAGCATCCAGTAGTGTATTGTCGCCCGTAAAGCAAATGTTTTGCCGCCTCCGACATCAAAGTGTATTTTGAAAAGAAGGTATTACTCGACAGGGCGTTGAGGCGTATGATTGACCTTCAGGTGACCAGTGCTGTGATCGTCTCTTATCGGGTCTTATCTGGTCGATTAGAAGAGTAAAATATTAGTAAGTTGATGTTTAGTAACTTACGAAACACAAATAAAGCGATTGGAAACTGCGTGTGTCTATATGATATGATTTCTCGCGCCTGCGATGTATGTCCCATTGCTGTCCAGAAGACATGATTATATCTGAACAGAGTAGGTATACTTACACGACTCACCGTGTATGTGCGATAAGCTGAAGTAAACATCTCTGTGTTGCGAATTTTTTCCTATACGTCATCTCGCTTTTTAATGGCGGTTGTCAAGTAATAAGTATGACAATGACATTTATTGGCGGTTGTCAAGTAATTTGACAATGACATTTAGATAGATAGTTTTCTAGGTCCACCCTAATAGGTTTGAGATACTAACATTATGTCAATATGAAGTAGGTATCTCTCAGTAGAGTCCTCGTAGTATGTCATACATAGTTGAACAACACAAATATTGCAGAGGTACCAATTTCTACTTTATTGAACTATCAACTGTTAGAAGGTCATATTCAAAAATTATTTAGGTATCGATTTTTTATGAGGGAAAAGAGAAAAAGTGATGAAAGGGAACCCTGATAAAAGTAGAGGAAGTGATAAGGGGCAAAGAAATGATATACCTTAAAGTTTCGAAGACATGAGGGATGCCAAAAGTGACATCGAATGGTACTTTCGTCATGATGCTTCGTTCTGGGAATAAATTAATATAAGTAAGTCCCTCTGGGAAGGAAACCTGTACTGCGCCTTCAAATAGATGAGTAACTACTGAAATCTGTTTTAAATAGAAACGTATTTTGGTAGCTATCCGAGCCAGATTTGCAATCCTAGTACGAGTAATCAACCCCAGTTCAGCTTTAGCAGCTTTGGTTAGAGGCTTTACATACAGAAAACATCTCATTCATAAACAACTTTTAAAATCTAATAGGCGTATCAGCGTGAAGATACAGCTTTTGCAACAAAGAAAACGAAAACTATCCAAATTAAAACTAAATACAGATCTGAACAATTCCAACAGTGCTTGAGAAAATAACATTGTTCTATAACCTATGTTAAACTACTTCAATCCTGATGTAAGCGAATGGGAGGGAAGAGAGAAAGAGACAGCGATAGGGAGACAGATAACGTTAGTGTTTTGATTGTCTCAGGGAATGTAATGTGTATTATCTTTTATTTGCATTTACAGAGTTATAAATTATTAAGATGATGTCCACATTGAACGTTGGATAAGACGTAGTGGCGTTCTGTCTACTGTGAGTTGTAGCCGCTTCTTGGAAGGGAATGCAATGCATATTTGGTAATTTGAATAGTTATTTATGGGTAATGTGTGCCCTTTGGAAAGAAGGAGAAGTAATATGGCTTATTGCAGAGCGCGGCAGGTTGTTAAAAAGGCACGTGGAACGAAATCAAGGTGTAGATATGTGATGGCATCGGATAAGGAGAAGAATCTGACTTTGAAATTACCTTCCCCTTGTGCCACCCTCACCTTCCCCCTCACATACATGCATAAACCATAGCTGGCTTCTCAGGGAAACAAAATGGTGGTGAAGCGCCTCCTCCAGTACCGCCTTCCAGTCGCGCGCCGACTTGACCCGCCACCAATGGTATGGCAAGAGGCGGAGAAGCAGCCTCCGCCTCTGAGCCCGCCCACCTCACACGGCCGCCAGGACTGGGCCACTCCAATAATAAACCGAAAGCAACTTGGCGCGTGTGTAGAGGTGCTACTTGTAGACCGCATGTGGTGAACACTTGGAATTTTCAAACGCACTTCACCACAAGTGATCCCTCATAAACATTGCTTCCATTTCAGTATTTCCGTGACCGAACAAGTCACGGGTATGACATATCTGGATTTTAGTTCTAGAAACTTAAGTTGCAATTATAAGAAATGAAATAATGTAGCTGCGATAATGAATTATATCTAATGAATCTGTTTCAAGTGATGCGATAATATACATTTTAAAGTAAACGAGCACAAAGTTAAGTTGTCTGTTACACTAACATATTTGTAAAGATGTAAACTTGTAAAGAATTTCGGAGTGCATGGAACTGAAAGAGAAGTGAAGGTGTTGCAGTGCGGAGTGGATATGAGGAGGGACCTTTGAGGAAGGGGTTCTTAGATCATGCCCCGGCCAAGCCGCGAGTCTTATGGGGACCAGAAGCCCCCCTACTCGTACATCTCGTTGACAGCCATGGCGATATGGAGTTCGCCAGAGAAGATGCTACCCCTGTCCGACATCTACCGCTTCATCACGGATCGCTTCCCGTACTATCGTCGTAATACACAGCGATGGCAGAACTCTTTGAGGCATAACCTCTCCTTCAATGACTGCTTCATCAAGATTCCTCGGCGACCTGATCGTCCAGGTAAAGGCGCTTATTGGGCATTGCACCCGGCAGCCCTCGACATGTTCGAGAATGGTAGCTTCCTGAGGAGAAGGAAGCGTTTCAAGCTGCCTAAGATAGAGAAAGATGCTCTTGAAGTGGGCCTGGCATCGATACAGCAACAGGGTGCCGTTGGTAACGTTCCTACAAGTACGGTGTCGCTCCTGAAGAACGGATCCTCAACACCGCACACGTCATACCACCCGGGGTTACCGTCCCTGCACGTCCAGCCGGGGAAGTCGTTCAGCATTGATAGCATCATGCAGCAACGAGAGGATCTGCCGCCACCGATACTGTCGGACTCCTCAGCTGCGGCCGCTGCGGCCCTTCACCAGGTGCTGCAGCACCCGGTCATACCGCAGCCCATAATGCCGCCTCCACGCTGTTCGGCACCACCCCCGTATCCTCCGAGCTTAGGCCTTGCCGCTACAACTCCAGGATACTTCCAGCACCACCATCATCACCACCACCCTCCGGTGTGCCTACAGCAGCAACTTGCGGCGGCAGCGGCATGTCCCGGGGGCGGTTACTTGGTGCACCCGGCGGCTGCTGCTATCTACGCCGCCGCGCTCGCCACGGCCGGACTCCTACTTCCAGCGCCGTTCAACAAACCTTTACAACCCGGCTTAGTGAAGCCTCATCCTCTGTTAGCGGCGCCGCAACAGTTTGCCGCACCCACGGCCTCCCTCGTCGAGCTAGAACCCGCCACCGACTCCACCTCACCGCCTCCAGCTCAAACTCCGCTTCTGGATGTCGTCGACAATTCAGCGTCATCATCTTCAGCTTCATCTTCCGATTGTATCCCACAGCTGCCAGCAGGCGACCTCTAGCGCCAGCGCTGGTAAGTGCCCACTCTTATGTCTTTACCAATTACTTTTGAAGACTCACATTAACACTTTCATCTGTTGTGATGTAACATTTCAAGGGTTTAGATTGACGAATTTATATCTATTCCATGTTATAGTATTACAGGAGAATAATTAATATGCTTTGCTTAGGTTAAAAGTACTTCAATACTTAGGCACAATTAATCAGCGAAAAAGGATACAAATTGCCAAAATTTTGAACTATGAATGTTAATATTATTAAACACTACAAATTTACTTTAAATGTAGTTTGTCTAACTGGGCGATCCTTAAGAACGTGTTATATAGCAGTTTATATGTCTACCTGTAAGCCTAGCTTTCTGTAAAATTGACAGACATTGCAAGTATTAAAGTAAACAAATTATCCAGGAGATAGCTCTACAAATGTCAATTTAACTATAAAAAAGAAAACGAAGGTTGTTGTATAGCACTAAATATATTTAAATACCACAAAATGAAAACCAGTATTACTTCAACTTTGTAATTTTCAACTTCTCTGTTGTTTTTCGGGAAATGTTCTTATTCAAATCGTTACACTACTGTATTTTTCGATATAAATGAATGAAATTTTGTTTATCTCTTTCAAGTAATAGAGTAAAAACATAGATATTTTTAATGCACTTATTTTAAAATAGTAACAAAATTCTTCAAATTTAATAAAAGTTTATCTCATATTTAATATTTATTTTGTTCCAAACTAGTAAATGAAAATATTTCTTTACTTTATTAAATACCATAAAAGATTTGAACTATAATATATAGGTATTTTCAAAAAATAATTGCATCGTGAAGGACAATTATTCTATAGAGAAAAATTATAAAATTATTTAGGTATGTATCAAGAATTAATCAAATATCTATGTATGGAATTTGGTGTGTATATTATACCTACATTAAAATTTAATTGTTGTATTAAAATTTCAAATAAAAATAGAAATGAAATTTTATTGTGAATTTTAAGGTAAAAACATCCGTACCATAATGATGCACAGTTTATATAAATTAATTCTTTTAGCTGCTTTACATTAATTTATTTCTCTAAAATAATTTCAAATTGGTTATAAGAATACGGCTAAAAGCTACATACCAAATACGGCAACATTCAGCTGCTATATTAGATGGCGCAGTTTGTTAGTAAGATATGGAAAAATATTTGAAAAATTAGGGTTTAGTTTATTTAATTTCAGTGTTTCCCGTGGTAAAAGTTTTGTTTATCTATGAACAGATTTTATAGCCCATTCATACATTACATGTACGTGGTTCATGAATTTTTCATGTGAATAATTCAAATTTTTATGGCAGGTAACTCTTAGACCAACTCCAACTCTTTGAGCAACTTAGAGAAAATAAAGCAGAGATAAACAAAATATATTCTTATTAATTTTTAGATGAGTCGTATTTATTACACATCTGCTTCACTTTCGTACCTATTTTGAGATGTGTAATAAATACGACTCATCTAAACATTAATAATTATTCGCTTCACTGTGGTGTTCCAATACAGTTAAATCTCGATATATAAAAAATATTCTGTTTACAAAAACTTGTTTAGAGTGAGGAAATTCTATGATCATTTGCATTCTGTATCATAAGATGCCATCCTGAAGTACGAATTTAAATATTTGATCGGTGTTGTTTACGGGAGCTATTTTAATTGTACTCTAATTTTATTCAGTGGAACTAATAATAAGTCATAATAGCCTATATTTCGAAATGATAAGACAGGATAAATAATGTGATTATTGTTGTAATATAGGTACATATACATTTTTACTCCACGCCATACAAGAATTAACGAATGAATATCTGAATACAGTTGCAATTTTGCAATAGTAGCATTAAATATTAAAAAACTAAGTTTTGTTACAAGTGGTATTCTGTATTTTATTTTATTAAATAAATTATTAGGGTATATTTGCTGCTTTATATTTTCGAAGACATTAGGTGCTATGTTTTATATCCGTAATCCTTTGTAGTTTTCCCATGCCTTTTGTTTTTGTATGGATAGCAAAATTCTAAATGTTATGTTAAAATTTATATTTTCACAAATTACTGTTCTAAACTTTTATTTGTAATAAATGGGTAATTTTAGGTAAATAGATGGAAATAATCATTTCTTCCACACTAGCCATGTGTAGGCTAAGGTTTGAATGAAAAATTCAGTGCCGTAGCCGGGATTTGAACCACGGATCTCCAGCAACCGCACGGAGAGCGTGGTTCAAATCCCAGGTAAGGCACTGAATTTTTCAGTCTGGTTCTAATCATTCAAATGGATGGTTGTTCTAAATTACTATAATGTTGAAAAATACCTTTGTTTCTGAAGTAACCACATGAACAGTAATATAAGTCGCTTTCTTTAGGGGGAAAGAAGGAACATTTCCTCTAATGTCCATAAATGTTACGTAAAAATTAAACTATTCTTTATTTATCAAATAAAATGAAACTACTAATAGTTCCCCAGCAATTTAATTCAGGCAAAGAAAATAAAATAACTGAGGAAAAAATGTTGTGTTTGGTGAAGTAATTACAGTAAGGGAAAATGTCAGCTTTGCCTCGCACCTTTATTATATTTATATTATTGTATAAATAGTTTAATCTTTGGTAGCAAATACAGCAATTTTAATTGCTTTGAGTACTGGACAGATATATTAAATTAACTTATACCAATCAAAACTGAATATTTAGGTTATGACAACATACTGATAGTCAGAAAGTAAATAAATGCATGTTTTCTTGCTCCGGAACAGGTATGAAGAAATAAAGCAACATTACATAGGAGAAAACAGAAGTTACTTATCGATCATTAATATTCGATTGTTATTGGTGAATCGAGTAACAGAAAACTCATTGATTGCACGATAGGAGCACTCTTATCTAATTATTAGGTTAGTGAATGGGCTCTTCATTTCAAGTAACACATAATCACTATATTCCTTTTTTCCTAAAAGCCTCTGTAACTAATAGAGATTTGATTTTTATTTTTATGCTTACCTTTATGTAATGTTAGATTTGTTTCTTGTCTTGCTGAGGGTCTTCTCGTCCCTTAATAATATTTAAGCACTTTTACTTAAAAGCTGAATTCTTTCAATTAATATAAAACAGAATTTACCTCGTCCAACCATCCTTTCTTATTCAGAAATGCATATTTCCCACTGTATACAGTATTATTATTATTATTATTATTATTATTATTATTATTATTATTATTATTATTATTATTATTATTATTATTATTATTATTATTATTATTATTATTATTATTATTATTATTATTATTATTATTATTATTATTATTATTATTATTATTATTATTATTATTATTATTATTATTATTATTATTATTATTATTATTATTATTATTATTATTATTATTATTATTATTATTATTATTATTATTATTATTATTATTATTATTATTATTATTATTATTATTATTATTATTATTATTATTATTATTATTATTATTATTATTATTATTATTATTATTATTATTTATAACGTCTTATAGATAAAATCACTAGCACTAACAGGCTATGTATTTACCTATGGCATCAAACTAAGCACCGTAAAAAAACAAAGCACTGAGAAACTTATAATCCAGCAATTACCTCGCTTTGCTCCTATAGCCATATTATCTTAGAGTTGTTTTTGTGCTCATAAACTTACCTACTCATTTTCTTCTTCCTCTTCTTAGATACTTAAGGCAGAGAAAATACTGAATACTGAATCCCCCTTCCCCCGCCCCTCAAAAGAAATCCTACGAGATTACGTCCTAAGCATACCCTTTTAAGTCCCATGATTTACAAAAGGGGGTAAGAGGGAATATTCCTATGGGTGCGCATGCTCAAGTGCATGTTTAACTGTTTATAAAAAACGGAACATGCTTAAGCCTGTCACCTTTTGAAGATGCAAGACACTTTTTAAAAATCTAGATTATTTTGATTACTAAAATTCGATAAGTAGATTTGAGATTAAAACTACGAATTACATGACACATGGGTATCTTAAATTGTATTCAACTTTTATAGGTTTCTTTATCCTAAGCACAAAAGTTCCAGAATCTTGAGAGATAGCAGATAGCATTTATTTAAAATACAAAGTTTACATAAAATTAATATTTTTGTGGCGTTAACCATTTCTGAAGCACTCTTCTTTACATTTATAGTATTCGAGTATACTTAGGGGTACTAGCTGCTTTAATTCTCTCGTCTACAAGAAGAGTAATAATATATATGTTAGAATAATAACACTGGGCAACAATGAAAATGTTTCGGGCTTAAAAATAGTGAATTTACATGTATCTGTTGAATCTGGTGAATTCAAATATCACCATGAAAATGGCAGATTAGCTCTTGTTTTGAAGATAAAGTGACATTTCATTTTTAGAGTGAAGATTTTAAATTTGGGGGAATTTTTTGGGAGTTGCCACACCTGTCAAATAACATCATAGATAAATTTTGAAAATTAAGTGATGCAAAAGTTAAGGAAGGCATTTTTGTCGGACCAAAACCAAGTTTTGGAGGGGAAAGAAGAGGAAGCTTGGGAAGCCTTCAACGGTGTTGTTCATGAACATTTAGGCAACAAAAGAGATGACAACAACAAGAATTTGGTGACAGTACTCCTGCAAAAATATCGTAACCTTGGATGCAAAATGTCCCTTAAACTCCATTTTCTCCGCTCTCACCTAGACTTTTTACCTCCTAGTTGTGGAGCTGTTAGTGATGAACATGGGGAGAGATTCCATCAGGACATTTCTGTTATGGAACAAAGATGTCAGGGCCGTTGGAATGATTCGGATTACTATTGGTCTTTGTATAGGGATTCTGCAGAACTCCATCAAAGAGGCAAGCTAAAAGACCTAGAAGTGCACTCAAAATCTATAAAGAAAAGAAAACATTAGTTAATATCATGATACAAATATTTTGCAGTCTTGATTGTAGATGCTATTTCGTAATTTTCTAATTATATTAGTCATAAATCTGTCAGCAGACTTTAGTGCTGTTTAATTGCTGCATGACAAATGACTGCTGTCATATTCAATCACACGGCCTTCACAAAGCACACAATCTATTCTTTCTGAATAGAATACTTTAGTCATTCAACTGTTCACAAGTTTCCACTATAGAGAGATAAACACTATTATACTACAGTATGTTATCAGGAGATATCTATGTGCGTAACCATTCAGAAATTCTTAATCCGTTTTTCTGAAAATGTGTGACCTGAATGGTCACGAGCAAGCACGTTACACAGAAACTACAGCATTATAGAGCTGGGGTCCAATTGGTAGCCAAATCGTGTTAAAGAAATAATATCTTATAGCCAGAATATTACAAAATGCAGCATTTATTTTATAAATATGATTTTTTTTTTTTTTTTTTTTTGCACGTAATCTTCCAGAAATCTTCAGCAAAATATGTCATTGCATATCGTCATTTTAAAGAAAAGGAATACTTCCGGAGAAAAATCAAAGGTCTAACTATTTTTGGATCAATATTCCCATTTAATCCAAGCTTTTTACTTTTCCAAATAATTGCAATATCAATAACATTGATTTCCTGAAATCCACGAAAGTATGACATATTTAACACTCTTTAGGGGAATAATTACCGCCTGCTTTGCCGGCGAACAGCAGGTCGATTCCTGATAAAATGAAAGTCGAGTTACCGATAAAGTCATTGTGAAGTAAGTACCTACTAGGAATATTATATTTCCGAAATTTATTATCAGTATAATAAATAAGCTAATGTTTTAAAATCAATATTCATCTTTTCTAATAAATATTAATAGTAATATTTAGTGCAATATGGCTTAAGTGGATATTATCCAATCACAGAATAACAAAAACTATGATATAGGTATACCTACGTTAAATGAAAAAACTTCTTTCTTCTGCATCTAAGATTTGGCCTATCCGCCTGTTCCTCAGCTCAGTGAATAGGTACAACCGCATCTTTCGTGAACTCCACACGTCTCTCTCACTCTTTCTCTAACAGTTTCTACTTTTAATGCTTTTTTTTTTTTTTTTTTTTTTTTTTTTTTTTTTTTTTTTTTTTTTTAGAATTTTTCATTTTACATTCTTTGAGTTTGTTCTTACAGTTTATTTTTGTTTTTGAATTATTTATTAATGGTTTTCCACTGAGTTCTGTGCTAACTTAATAGTTAGTTTTTAATCCCTTTTTCCCTTAAAAACATCTTTCGGTCACGCCCCCACCCAGATTATTATGCACTAATGTTGCTGTCTTTTTTGTCCGTATAATTTCCGTCTACTTTCTGGTTTTATATTTTGGGTCCTTTGTATGTATCAGGAATTCATTTACCTATAATTTACCAGCTTCACGTATATAGGTATAAAAATAATTACAAATACCACTAAAATTGAAAGTAGGAAACAAATAAAAAGGGTGAGCATATTACACAAAGTAAAAACATTATGGTTTTCAAAGATTAAGAACTATCAACATGATACACATGTTTCTATAATTTTATTTCTCTTTTAGATAACATTTAGCACAATAGCCACTGGTAAACATGTATTAAGCTAACTCAAATTAGTTTAGCCTGCCTGTGGTTTAGGCAGAGAAAGTTCGGTTAGTGTATGCATATTTAAGATTCATTTTCTTTATATTTTGAAATGTATTGCATGCAACAACCTCCAGTTTGAGGAAGCAGAGATTTTCATAAATGCTTTATCTCAATTGCCCTTCCAATTTACCAAGTCCTTGGTTAGCGAACCACGTAAGTGCATTGAATTTTATTAGAGCTATAATAATATTTAAAATATGCCAAGGCGGATCTGTAAATTATCCTCGGTCTTCTTTTTGGAGGTGAAACCAATAGATCTTGAATTTGATTGTTGAGCCGATTGATCCTACTTCAGATTTCTATCAGTCTACCACTTCTTCTTTTCCCAAAATTAATAATAATAATAATAATAATAATAATAATAATAATAATAATAATAATAATAATAATAATAATAATAATAATAATAATAATAATAATAATAATAATAATAATAATAATAATAATAATAATAATAATAATAATAATAATAATTATTATTATTATTATTATTATTATTATTATTATTATTATTATTATTATTATTATTATTATTATTATTATTATTATTATTATTATTATTATTATTATTATTATTATTATTATTATTATTATTATTATTATTATTATTATTATTATTATTATTATTATTATTATTATTATTATTATTATTATTATTATTAATTATTCCGGAATTGTTCCACACTACAATGGTTTTCCGTCACACACAAGAAATGTTTAGTCTCCAAGTTTCCTGGTCCTCAGCATCCCTGTCTGCCAGTCCCCTTTGTTCCGTGCTCCTTTTAACGGCATTCATTCGCTTCTTTCTAGGTCGCCTCTTCCTCCTTGATCCTTCCATCTGCCATACCCATAACTTCTTTGGTATTTTTTCATTTGGCATTCTTATGATATGGCCATACCACCTTAGTCTTCTCTCTTCAGTTATTTCCAAAACATTATTTTCGACTTTCATTTCCCTAATTGAGGAGTGTTTTTTTTTCAAAACTCGATAGATGCACAAAGTGTTTTTCTGAGAAAAGCGTTTTTTTTCTCCTATTTATTGACAATACTAATTGGTGAGCACAACAACTATATTAATCATTCAATCCCCTTTCCTGAAACTGTCTCATTGAATGTGAAAAGAAACAAATACCGTAATTTAACTAGTGCAAATTTAAGGTTTGAAAATGCAGTTTTTTTTCCTTCAAAAAATTGATACATGCTGATTAACTTTTCTGCGTGAGCGAGAAATTAACTCTTGAAATTTAGTTATTTTTGTCATTTTTTTGTTTTTGTTACTTTTTATTTATGTATTTATTATTTTTTTCACCTTTTCATAATACATAATGTATTATACAACCGACGTGTTAATGTTTTTAAGAATTATTTGATTAGGTATAAACTTAGAAACTAAGTACCTACTGCTACATTCACAATAGCAATATCATATTTTGCTTTATTTATATAACAAACATATTGAATACAAAGAAATTTGAAACAATATGAATAAGTAAGCTTTAACCTTTATTGGTATCTTCTAGTAAATCTTCATAAAATTCTTTTGCAGTTTCTGGAATTTCAACATCCTTTTTCTTTTCTTTGCTCACTCTACCAGGAGGCATAAAACTGTGCCCACGTATTGGGTAGATACCTATGTGAAATGCGGGAAGATATTTTGTTCTTGTCCAAGAAAGCAATAAGCATGAACATCATCACACTATTCTTGTTCTGACCAGAGCAAGAATCTGAAAATAAACGAATGGTAGAAGGAGTGTTGCTGGACATCCTTTCTTCCAATTCCAACAAGAAGTGGTGCAAGCTGAGGCAACCTGGTTGCAGCCTTTAGCAGATTCAGTTTCCAATCATGTATACAAGGAAATGTCTTTGTTCCGGATTTTAGATGGAATCATTATGCACAAATTATACAGCCATACCTGCCTTGCACGGAATCGCTAACAGAAAGTTGAGGCAGTGGTTGTTTCTGCTGCATATCAAAACCTCGGCGTTATTGTGGTGTTTCTTATTTGCACACTTCTTGATATCCTGGCAGCTCACTTCCAGAAATCCACTTCAGTTGACAATAATCTATTCGCTTGCTATCTACCAATTGTCCAAGTCTCTGATCCATACAAACATGACGCTCTGCACCAATGCAATATATATCTGTTTTGATTTTCAGAATGATAAGTAATAATTTTGCTTAAGATCTCAACTTCGTATCTCTTGAATTTCCTCAGAAGACAAAATAATTATTCATTAATCAAAATAATAGTAAAAATTAACAGTGAAATTTTATTTGCATAATAAACCTAGGTTATTTTAAAAATTAATTAAAATTGATCTTTTAAGGCAGTGAAATAAAACTGCGTTTTTCTTCTTCGTGAAATATCGAACGTAGTTTAATATAAGGAATGGTCTACTTTGAACACAGTTAAACAAAACATGGCAATTAATCACGATTTTTCACAAAGCTCTATAAAGAAAACGTTGACTGTTTTGAAATCAATCATATTAATACTTCTACTCATCCAAATATACATTACACGTATTTTTAGCTTACTTAGCTTGAAAAAATACCTTTCCCAACTGGTCTCTTCCGGAGTAGCTCCAGAAAATTTCAGAACCTGTATAACCGTAGGTTCTCAAATGGCAATGGGTTTCCCTTACCGAAGCTTTTGTTTCCGCTGGGTCTTTATATGTGATTTCATGATTTATAATACCTCTCATTACCCCATCCATCCAAGCTTGTTGGCTCTTCCTTTCACCTGGCACCTTTCAGATAATGGTTTCAGATTTTCCTAGATAAACCTCTTCAGACGTTTCCATTATATACTTTATCAGTCTTATCATATCTTCCCATCAGCTCCCTATAAATTGTTTTAAATACCTTGAAACTCTGATAAAACTTCTTTCTGCTTTTTATTCTTTCTCTTTCCTTTCATATATTAGTCTCATATTTCTGTTACATCTCCATTTATGTACTAGACTGGTTGTAATGACTTTATCTTGACCTATTACTTTGTATTTCAACTGTCTATTATTTTCACATATTTCCTCTTCCATTAGGTTAATATATATGTAGTAGTCTGCATCATTACTTGGCCTAATGCCGCAGTTTAAATTGCGTGAGAAAGGTAGAAAGAATATCACGACTTCATGCACAAATAAAAACATTACTGAATATTTTAAAATATTAAAATAATTATAACCGTAATGTAGTAAAAATATTTTAATTTTAAAACAGGCAGATGCAAACAAAAGTCGTGAAAGATTAAATCTACAAATACAGTTTTTTATATCAGAAAACTTTGCATCACAGTATTATCTCGCCATAAATCTGATAAACCGGGTATAAATTTACATATAGAGGTGTTAAACTCGAGTACACTTGATAATGCAATTCTTGGATTGGAAAAAGACTATAGGTAAGCAATAAGTTATTAAGAGTAGATATTTATACACTAAATACAATAAAAGAAAATCTAACATGAAACAGGGCTTAGCCGTGTTTCTGAAATGCTTATAAAATAAGCAAAGCCCTTGTAAGAAGACTATAGTAACTTCGTTTCAGTTTAACTAATGATAAAATAGTTTATCACCATTCTGGTATTATGAAATCATATGCTCTGTTAACGTTTCACTGGATACTCATCTTGAGTGAACAAAATCTAAGGAAACTGCAAGCTCAAAATGAGAAATTCATTGCCATTAACAGCAGTGGCTGGTGTTTTCTTATGATTTGCTGGTCTAAAATGATAGTCACCTTAAAATTCTCCTTCAGATTTCAGAGATGAGTGTGTCTTATATTTTATAAATTCTTTCCAAGCACTGTTCACTGTAACTGTCTCCACACATTGATACAGTGCCAAGAATAATACAGATCCATCATAAAATTTGTGTTACGTAAAGTTTAATGAAGTCCTGCACCGTGGCGTAGCAGGCTAAAGGCAGCATCGTTGGTCCATGGCCACGGAAAGCGGCCTGGGTTCGATCTAACTCATGGGGTGCGGATTTTAAGTTCCGGGTATAGGACCGGTGCCCACTCAGCATCGTTAGGAAAGTGATGAGCGGCCCTGGTCACGAAAACCAACGTTCCGACTGGGGGATGCCGAGATGCTGACCACATCTCCTCCCTATATTGGTTGGATAATCGACCATCTCTGCCGTGCGTAAGTGGGAGTAAGGCCAACAGTCGGGTTGATAGGCCTTGGCCCTCTTAGGGCTGTCACGCTAGGGTAAAGAAAAAGTTTACTGAATATTTTAACTGGAGTATGGTTTAATTAATCAGTTTTATGTTTTGAAGAATATCACACAACTTAGGATTTTGCGGCGGGCCTCCTGAAATTCCAAACTTTCCTAAGCCAGGACATGCGAGGACAAAACAGCAATGGAGTAGTGAAGACTAAATGTATCTAGAATGATAAAATTGTCTACTGAAAAAGGAGGCGGCAATTGTTAATGAAAGTATATGCTGGAAAAACAATTTTCCCAGAGCTGCAATTTTCCTAGATGTGCTAGAAATTAAAAAGTGGCACAGCTTTCAAATCTACAGTAGCATTGAGTTCATTATTTAATATCGCTTCTTAATTTCCTTATTTGGTTCTCAATAATTTTCGTGGAGACAGAATTGGTTAAATTCTGTTAAAGGACTCAGTACTGGTGTTAGTTTCCCAAGAAATAATATTTCCTTTCTCATTTTTGACACACTGAGGATTCCTGTACTGGTACTGCAGTAAGCTACTACAAAAGAGCCATGATACATCTGTGTTGATCGTCATTTTCTTGGCGAAGTGTCTTTCAAAAGTATATTAAATAAAACAAATGAAGCTTTAAAAGAAAATCAAGTCTAAATTTACATTTAAGGAATGGAAGAGAAAAGGGTAAAACTGATCACTTAATATTAAATATTGAACTAATTCTGATTCTCATCCAGCAAAATGAAAAGGACACCGATTTGTTTCAGCAAGACATAAAATAGATAAAACATTACATAATGGTAAGCATAAAAATAAGAATTACAAGAACGGATTTTTTGGTATGTATACTGTAATGTTTGCACTTTTACGCCTTGATTCACTTATAAATAACTTTTCTGCTCTTGAACGTGTTCGATCATATGAAACAAGTTCTCTCAAAGTTTCACCTGCTATTAAGTCTGGCATCTTCAGAGGTAACGCGTTGAAATGTCCTGAATACTGACTGGCAACATTTTTATTCATGTATCTTTAAACTACAATTGCAGCTTTGTCGTTTTTACATTGGATATATTTTGCTGTAGGCCGGTCCTATCATGAAAGCCTAAATTTCTATAGTACTTACAATTACGATTGCTGTTTTAGATAGGACTATAGGGGAAGGTGAAAAACTTAGGTGAATCAACTCAGGTTATGTATGTTCTGTATCAGAGCTTCAAAGCCCTGGGACTGTTGAAAAAAAATCTGCAGTTTTTAAATTTCTTAATGAAGGTCCACAATTTAGCAACATACATATAAGTTATTACAATAGAGGCTATAAATTTCATGTCACATTTTAATGCACATTATTTTACTATGACTACATATGTGTATAATTTTTGTACAAATTAAGCCATTACTTTCCATTATTTCAGTTGACGTTGGCTTTTAATGAAATCGCACAGCAACCATAGGTACATATTCTGATTACAGTTTTACTTTGCTGCAGATAAAGAGCTCTTACAGAAATATATAGATTACTATATATTACGATAGCTACAGGAGGGAAGATATGTTAACAATGGAATTATTTTAGTTTGAAGTAGGTTATACAGCAAAATGTAATAAAAAATGAAAATATCGTTGATGGCCATCACAATTATGGACAGCTGCAACTCAGAATGTACTTATTATGTTTGCTGCTTGTAATGCAGAGGTAATTGAAAGCACAAAACACAGTACTTGTATTGTTGTCAAACACCATCTTGGATTCATAAGTGTTTTTTCTCTCAAGATTATCCATTTTAGTGTTCCCACTATGAAATTTACCGTGCAAGTTTAACGCGGAAATCAGCGAATAGATAGCATTTATCTGATTGTAGCATGGTTGTGAACAAAGAAGACATTTGTACTTACCTTATAGAATTGCAAATATAACACTCCATTTACTTTCTAGCTATGTAACTCGCATGAAACAACACAATATCTACCAACAATTCGTACATCTGTTAGGCGAGCCAACTGTTGAAAGTGGCATGAAGATAAACATTATGAATCCTGTGATGTCTGTACAAACCTTCTGAAGAATATACAGCTTAGTAATTTAAAACCATTTTCGATTTACGTTTAGTAGAAAAGTAGAAACACAATTGTTAGAATTAGTTTTTTTTATTTGGAATTTCGTGATATAAAAGTGTATGAGAGATACCTATAATTTTGAAATGTTTCAATCATGCTACAGATGCTTTGCGTTGCTATACCTTTGTTTTCAGATGACGTACAAATGATTTTTAAAAAATCTAATTGATCATTATAGCTTTACAGTGTCCCTTACATATCATAAGTAGTATTCATTAGAAGAACGTCTTCTACTGTTAAGGTACAATAATTCTTTTTATTAGATCATATCTCAAATGAACAAATATTGGTTTAGTTGTGAGTATGGGAGGTCAAACACAACTATTCTCGGGCCAATTATTATTTATTCTTGGCGCTAATGGACCCTTGCGGAAAGAAAGAAGGATTCTGCAAAACACTCTACAGATGCCGAAGGGTACAAAAGCGTAAAACAACGAATATCTCAGAAATGTCTAATACTGAAGAGAAAATATTATTTGAAATAAACTATACATTTTAAGCCCTATATTTTGTGTGCAAAACTTGCAAATAAGGACGTATACGAGGGTGGAATAACGTTTTCGATGTAATAAATATACAAGACACTTTTTCAGAAATTTTTTAATTTAATTTTTCAACATAGTCTCCTTGTAGTTCTACACATTTCTCCCAGCGATGCTCCCATCTCTGTAACCCGTCCAAATAGTACTCGGGGTTTTTCACTGCAAAATAATTATCCACGAAGGTGACTGCCTCTTCATTTGACGAAGATCTCTGTCCTCCGAGCGCAATTTTCAGATGAACGCAAAAGAAGTCGTTTAGAGCTAGGCATATGGTCAAGCAGTTCACACCGTAATTCGTGGATTTTCGCCATTGCAACCGCTGAGGTGTGAGACGGTGCGCTGTCTTGGTGAAACAGGATTTTCTGTTTCTGCAAATGTGGCTATTTTTCCACAAGTTCTGCCTTCCGCCTGTCAAGTAATGATCCGTAGTATGCTACTGTAATGCTTTTTTCGTTTTTGAAGATAATGGATTAAAATAACTCCATGGCTATCCCAAACAACAGTCGCCATCACTTTCCCAACCGAAAAAAAAAAAAACAACAACAGTTTTTGCTTCTTTTTTGGAGCCGGTTCCCCCTTTGCAATCCACTATTTGACTGTATTTTTGTGTACGGCGTATAATGATGTATTTAGGTTTCATCTACAGTAATTAATCGGCGCCAAAAATCCGATTTACCTATTGGGCCCAATCTATGCCAACAGAGCGTTGGAAATGTTCCTTCGAACACTTTTGTGGTCTAACGTGAGCAAACGTGGCACCCAATGCGCGAACAGCTTTCTCATGTCTAAATGTTGATTTAATATGTGACAAACACGTTCCTTTGACATGTTCATAGCCTCTGCTATCTCTCTCACTTTAATTCAGCGGTCGTCTAGCACCATTTGGTGAACTTTGGTGATGTTTCAGTCGGCAGTTGCAGCTTTTGGATGTCCCGAACGTTCATTGTCTCCCAGGCTTTTACGGCCACGTTTAAATTCAGTTGCCCAAAATTTCACTGTGGTAAATGATGGTGCAGAGTCCTCTTACACAAAATCCAACTCATCTTTGATTTGCGTAGGCATATTTCCTTTCAAAAACAAATATTTAATGACAGTACTGGATTTTGTCCATTTTCATAAAAACACATGAACTCACTCAAACGATTGTTACACAACAACTGAGCGTCCAAAATGGCTGAAACTTTGATGAGTAACTGTCAACAGACGAATAACGAAATTCACTAGCTTTTATTTACGAGGGCCGCCATCTTCATGCTGAGGTCGGAAACTTTTCAGGCCACCCTCGTATTTATTTTCTATTTGGAATACTTGGAGCGCTTCTGAAAATGCATCCTATGCTCTTTATCCATTAAACTATTACTCTGAAAATTTAGATATTGAAGTTAAATTTCTCAGACTAATTGTATTATTTCGATTTACTTTGGTCGGAAATATCGCTCTGCTAAGGATGAAAAGCGATGTTTTTGGTGAAGGTATGACACTTGATTTGACAAGCTGCACTACGCAGAATTTCGTACAAGATGATTTTGCATACATATCCCGAACTCAGATTGTGATTCAGGGTCAGCAGTGTTATTATACTACACTTACATTGCAAGTTACGGGAGCTTATTCTTGTTGTTCCATTTATACCCCGCCTTTAATTACAATGGTCATATCGACGGTCATTCTCCTTTTGGAACATACTGCCTGTTGGCGATGGTGTTAACTCGTAAACGTTAGTTTGCAGGTACTTTAGACTTTAATCATTAGATCACGCATAATTCCCATTCTCATTCATACTTCCAGACTCCGAGGAAAATGGGGAATCATCTTGGTTGGGGAAAAATCACACACCCCCAGCCGGGAATCGAGCCTGGGACCCCTCGCACGGCAGGCAGGTGCTTCACCGACTGAGCTACGGGGCCAACCGAGAAGTTTTTGTTTTACCTTCTACTGTGTATCAGTAAGAGAGGAAGTATTCCACCGAAAACTTTGTATCCCGATCTATCGGAAAATGGAGACTCCAATAAAATTCATAAAATGCATTTGAATTACATGTTAAAAAGCAGAAGTTGGTTAGATTCCAAACTTTGTATTAACGAAGATTTTTAAGACAATTTCAAAAACTCTAACGAATTTGACAGAATTACAACATATTTCAGGTGTTATCATAATAAATGAAACTATAATTATATACAACAGAGTTATCTGGAAATATCTTCTGAATGGCTTTTGCATTGGTAATTGTAAAATATAAAAATTAGGCAAGCCCGAACGAACAAAATATATAGGTCTCGCTAGAGCACGAACTTTGTCAGGCTTTTCTTTTAAAGAGTTAGCTATGGATTTCTGAGATATTTATTGGTTTGAATTTTCAAATACTTTTCTCAAATGGGAAGTCCTTATTCATTTTTGTTTCTTATTTAAAGAGCGGCATTTCCAAGCCATTACATAGCGCTACACTCTACAAAATCCCATGACCATTCTACTTACCGAATATACCGAAGTGTCTAACGAGAATTGAAGGTTTGTCTGGATAGTAAGAAGCAGATATGCAGCACATAATTTTTGTGCTCTTTTCAGATGAGTGTGTCACATATTGATTTCTCACTATGCATTATATAAAATGATATAATATATGGGTTTTGGCATTTGGAATTAGCAACATCAGAAGTCAGAAAAAAACTCTTGGATACTATGTAAGTCTTCTGGTCAGAGCAGCAGAAACGCTTGTAATGGATTCTTTTAAGCTTATTACAAAGCTTTAATATCCTACGGTCGCCCTTTAAATAAAGATTAAGGCTTCTGAGTTTCACACGGGGGCTTTACTGAGCTGAACAACTCCACAGAATTGAAAGGATGGTAACTTGAGTCCACATTCCGTGAACTCTCATCATTGGTTTATGGGACGTTCCTAAAATAAGCTTTTTTAGGTTATTCAGCAACACAGAGTCAATGTATGCAAATAGTCAGCCTTCTCCTAGAAAGTTTGAATGTAATAGTGTCCAAGAAAACCGACAAATTACCTACTTTGGAGTGAGAAGAAACAAACATGAACAAAAACTGTGAAGCGAAGAATGTATTAGAATGGCATGAAACAACTTTGAGATCTCTACATGCTATAGAATTTTACACTCAGAAATATCTCCAACTGCAATCAGCATACTTCTACTTGTATAAATATCAATATCGAAAACATTATTCTTTCTGATAGAGTTTGTTTATGAAACATGTAGGGCAATATATTACAGATGCGACATCATTAAGTGCAAAAATATAGAACTACGATGTACACGACGTTTGAAATTAGGTAGTTCTTTTTTATGTTTAATTTTGTCATCAATTTTGATACCATCACACGTGAGAAAGATCTGAATAAATTATAAACATTTCAAGTCATCTTTTGTTGTGTATATGGGTTAAAGTAATATACATTATTTCCTCAGTAGTAATGTCTTCTTAGGATAATATGGTAACTACTTAGCTTAAAGCATAGAGTAGTATACTTTAAGCCAAGTCACATATAAGCTTAGCTTATCGCTGGTACAGTTTCCCAACAATCAAATGCTAGGCCTCCACTGGCAGTAAATTAGTGCTTTAATGAGCAATGCTATACTGCGTTTTTATTTTAGGTAAATTGATGAAAATAATACCTAAAATAAAAACATAGTGGTTTAACTGTGAAGCCTGGGACTTACGTACTTACAGCATAGTAAATTGCCACAAAAGATGTGTATCTCATAGCATTTGAGAACCCCTAGCGATCTACCGGGAAACATACGAGTCAGTTGGAGAATTTAATGTCATGTCGATACGTTGACCATAGTAGCTCAGTGGTTTAGAGCAACCTCACGGAGAACGGGAGATCCATGGTTCAAATCCCGGCTAAGGCATTGAATTTTTCAGTCTGGCTCTATTCATTCAAATGCAATTATTACTGATTATTTTCTACTCTAAAACAGGATGTCACACTAAACATTCGACTCCACTTCTGCGGTACCAGAAGTGCACAGTGTAATGGATGTGCATTACAAGAGATTGTCATTTTTTATTGTTGGCCTACATGTGTGTCATGCTATAAAGAAAACTGACAAACAATCATTTTTTTAAAGTTATTTTGGTAGGATCGGTTAATTTCTTCCAGGTTTCAACTTTTGCGTTTACATTCTTACATTTTCCTTAATTCAGTATGAAGCTCTGTTTTTCATATCGGCCATACTGAACTACTGCCAGTGGAAGCAAGGTAAAGGCAATAAGTTACTGCAAGAAAATGAAACGTGGTCTATTCTGGACTGCAGCAGCATTCATACTTACGCAGTAAAACACTGCACATGTAGTCTCATAAAGTAAAAGCATGCTTCTCATTATGAGGCAGTAAACTACTGCTCGTTAAAGCAGTATAAGCTTCCACTTAAGCTTGATTCAAAGCTCAAGTTTAAACTGTGGAACCGGATATTATTAGATGGGATTTCAGCAGGACGTTCGTATTAGCATTACACTACTTATACCTAAACATTAAAGTTAATTTCCGTTTCGTGATGTCAGTAGATTGGAAGAGAATATTGCTGTGAGAGCTGGCATAGGATATTGGAGAATACAAATGTCTCTCTTTCTGTAATTAGTTTATAATCACATACACTACTTGAAGAAGCTACAAAATATGTAATAGTATTTACAGACAAGTTTTTCGTAGCATTATTTATTTTCAGAGTGTTATTTAACTTTGTCTGTGACTTTTAATTTGATACAGCTTCAAAAAGTGGGTCTTAGAATGTATGATTGTTTAAATCTTGTTCAATAGCTCTTCTACTCTAACAGCACTGTTCATTTTGTTTACGTCATCATATGTTACCAAGTACCTACATAATTTAAAACCATAAATATTTAGACAAACATTTATCGTGAACAAATAATAGCTATTTTTATATAATATTTCCTATATTTAATATGTAACGTGTGTTTGAAAAGTCCAGGGGAAAAAGGGAGGTCAGTTTGGAGATTTTCATTTGTTAAACACTGCATTTGGAGCGCTTTCCTTTTAATGTTACTAACGGGGAAGAAGGTTCATAGTTATCGAGTGACTGCTGCTTAGATATACCTTGGACAGGGAACGAAGGGGCATTGCCATATTGAAACATGAAAGAAGGGGGCCTTGCAACAATCTGATGTTAACATTTATTCCTGTTGGATGGAATACAGAGTTTTAATTAACGATGAACTGTTGGCAGAATACAAAGTTCAAATGCAATAATGGATTGCAATAATGGCATGTTAGTTTCACCAGAGCAACTGAAGGGTGAACATGTGTGACAGTGTACCAGGATATGCTTATATCATTAAAAAAAAGGAAGACTTATGGACGTGTTGGTGACTGCTAAAATGTTAAGAGCCCAAGTTTTGAAACTGGTGAACATGTAAATGTAGGAATAAATGTTTTGAAATGCTGGAAACTTCTGTCATTAAAAAGTTATACATGACTTCAACGTACTGGGTGATTAGAATGCAAAAAGCTCTGACCTAGCTGGCTTCATCACAGTTCAGGCATTACCATAAAGAAGGAGCAAGGAGAATGGAGATTATGCTCAGTGCCATGATGCATCATTCTTTTATAGAATAAGGCAAGTTGCTGAAGATAGTATTGGCGATGTTGTTGTGTATCAGAAGACCTTCTTATCGCTCCATGGAATCACAAAAAGAGACTACAAACAATTCAGCGAACCTTGAAGTTTTCTGGCTTAGAACCTACAGATGGCAGGGGAAACACAATAATCGTCTACACAAGCTATCTACAGATACCCTGGTAGCGTTAGTAACCATATTAAATCTTTCAGAGGTCAATCAAACCATTATTCTGTTGAGAAAACTTTACATCTTCCAGAAACACTGAATATGAAGAAAATGTATTATATGGATTTTGAGGTATATAATGAACATCCTGTAAGTTATGAAACTTAAAGAACTATATTCTGAACTGAGTTCAACATATCATTTGAGTATCCTCGCAGTGACACATACTGTACTTGCGATGAATCTTCAGTGAAGTTAAAGGGATTAAATATTGAAATTGCCAGTAGAAAATGCAACAAGGAAGAGTGTATGTGAGAAGGAAATCAATAATTTAGAAATGCAGAGTGCAGAAAGTCAGTGGAAATTGAAAGTCTAGTGATGAACTATCAGAAGTGTCTGCCTATATAAAACATCATATCAAACATTGCCTTTATAAGCACCAATTGTCCTTCTATTCGTTTAATGTGGACCAGTTGTCTGATTTTAAATCGGCTTTCTGCACATACACCGAAACAACTGGAAAAACAGCTGCCAGCGAAGTAGCTTCATTCTTGGATCACTACTGTCAGTTTGAATTATCGTCTGATGTTCGCCACCTAGAACTGTTCTGTGACTCATAGTGGTGAAAACAAAAACTACACATTAATTAGATATCTCCATTACATGCTTCATGGGAAAAAGAGGTTCAATTCAGTTCGAGTCACATTTCCTGTTCGTGGACATTACTACATGAAATGTGACAAGATCATGGGGCTTTGTGAACTCAAAATCAAGAGTTGAAGTTCGCGATGATTGGAATAATATATTCAGATGTGCAAGGAACAAGGCAACACCGTTCAAAGTTAATGAAGTCTCTAATACAGTTTCCATTCAAGATTGTACTACATTTTTAGAAGCTCTTTACCTGAAGAAATGCCCATTCCAATCAAGGCTAATTAGGGAACAGTGAATAGAAGAGAGTCATTCAAGAATGGTGAATTATAGGGATACCTACAATGCTGCATGGCAGGCACTCTTCTGTGATTCTTCCGTCAATCAGGAAACGCCCCGCAAGTGCTGACTTAATTCCCATATCCTGTCAGAGCATATGCAAATGAGAAATACAGTAAAACCTCCCTAAAACGATACGCAGTCTGTCAGGCATTTATTTTCTGTTTACACAGGTTTCTGTCTTACAGAGGGTTATGTTTGAATACAAAGAAATTGTATTCAAAGAGTGTGTGGAACAATAAATAGAACATTTAGAAACAAAATACGTAAAGAAACAAAATTAAAGTTCTACAAAGTTATGGCTGTACCTATACTGACATACGGAAGTGAGACTTGAACGTTAACTAAAAAGCAACAGAGTAAAATACAGGCTTCAGAAATGAAATTCTTGAGAAGTGTGAAAGGATGCACGAAGAGGGACTTAATAAGAAATGAAAGTATAAGAGAAGAGCTGGACATTTTTAGTATGAATGATAGGTTAAAAGATCTCAAACAAAAATGGAAGGAACATGTTGAAAGAATGCCAGATAATAGACTTACAAAACAAATATTACAGTATCATCCTAAAGGTAGGAGATCGGTGGGCAGACCCAGAAATGATGGCTGGAGGACTTCGAAGGCGGAACAGGCACCTGATTGCCTATGCCATGAAGTGAAGAAGAAGAAGAAGAAGAAGAAGAAGAAGAAGAAGAAGAAGAAGAAGAAGAAATTACACAAGCTATATTCGCACAGGTCTGCAGAGAAGAAATAATATAGAATGAAGCGTAAATAATTATAGGCAGATACTATTCCGAATGTTATATATTTTACTTATACCTATAGCAGAAGTATGCATACTATTACAGGTATGGCATAGTGGCACGAGTAGGATAAATCTGGAATAACAACGGTTTAATATTTGCGTATGAAAGTATTATGCAATATCTTAAAAATATTATTTGAACCCCTTCCCCATTATTCCTTACAAATATAATTTCTAATTTTTGTCTACCACAAGAATAAAGAGAACATTGATATCTTAGCCATTATTTACTGCAAATGATTTCTAAATATGATCTAGTATATGTTCATTGTACTGAACGTTGACAATAATACATAGTTTCATAAATAAATACGTTTTAGCTGTAAATTATAATTTAAAGGACTGAAGGGAGAACTAACCAAAAATTTAGATTACTGCTATAATTAATCATTCTAAGTTTAAAATTACCTAGATAGGTTGAAATCAGTATCTTCTTTTTTTTTTTTTTTGAGTTTTAACGACTTTGAACCTGTTAGATCATATCGGACGATTAATAAAATGGGTGAAATGGTGTTCTCAGATGAGCCAAGGATCCACAGAACCCTGGACATTCATTTTTAAAGATATGGAAGAAGCCTTATCCAGACAACTCACCCGGACCGAGATTCGAACTTGGGGTCTCTTGAATGTGAGGCAGACACGCTATCCTTACACCACAGAGGCGGTAAATAATCAGTTCTGATACATTTAAATATCAAGTGTGCATATTCATTCTGAGAACCGTCTTTTGACATTAAAAATCGATGGTAAAATGTGATACCTATATTTAAAAGGTATAACGTTTATAAGAAAATGACCAGTAGTTAGGTCTAAAGAGGGAGTTCTGAATACAGTGACTTTACAGTCACGAAATACACGATGTCATAGTAATTTGCAACATGAACGGTCCTCTTCATTAACCTCAGTGACGTTATTGCTGGAAGCGGGACACGAACACGCAGCTTGCGGTTTGTAACTACTCATCTTGGTTAATCAGTATTAGATCTGAATAGTGCAGCAAAGAGGTAAAGAAAGAAAGGATAAAAAGAATAACGAAAGAAAAGCCTTACTGAGGAACTCTTCTACAGCAAAAGTGCATGAATTACACATGGTAGTAAACGCTATTAATCCAAGAAATACCAAGTTAAGGTATAGGCAGAGGCAAGATTTTGTGGCGACAATTACTTATAAAATTCGCATTAATAATTTTAATTGTTGGTGTTTTGTGTTTTTTTTTACCATAAGTTCGCAATAATTTCGTGCAAATTTTCGGGAAGAGTTAATGAGTACTGATGTGGCCGAAATAAAAAGCAACAGCTGTTAAAAGCCCCTTTTTCAAAATTAAAATATTTTATTTGAAATCAGCAGATAGTAACATGAATAAAATCAAATATCTTATATCAGACATCGTCAAACTGCAGCATAAAACAAGTTATAATATTTTCGCTTTTCATACTTGTTCTGTTGTCTGTCACAACTAAGTTATATGTAGAGAAAAATCTCTGACTGTCAGCGTTTGACATGGGCAACCAAAGACATTGAAGTGACTTTTCACAGAAATTGCGGTAAGAATCAGCTTTTGCCTTCAGTATCAGGGGTGTTGTTACTACTCTAATTTGTTATCGTTACCATCATGGCTTTGCTGTTCAACAATGTCACAAAGCTCTTTGTAATAAAGAAGCAAATCAGAGTCACAAGTAATACCACTGCTTTTAAATGCATTTAGTTGTTTAAATGCTGTCATTACATGATTAAAGTCACCTATACTTGATTTAGTAACTAGCTTAGAAGGCTAAAACAAATGATCTAAAGCTTTTATACATAGTTGTATCAACGTGCATTGAAAAATAAAGTTAGTAAAGAAAGCACAACTACGTTATATAGGATAATAGCTCCACCCACCCTACTGTACGGAAGTGAATACTGTTTATTTACCAAACATCAAAAGAGAAGAACACAATCTATAGAAACAAAATTCCCTAGAGCCACGCTACGTTTGTACTTCTAAACATATTAGAAGTGAGGAATTTGGGAGAGAATTAAACCAAGTGTAAATGAAATTTTTGTACAAATAGAGGAAAACGTTTCTGATGTCCAAAGGGAAGCAATAAGTAGAATAATGTTTAAATATAAGACAAAGGGGAGAATAATCATGGGAAGACCACTACAAAGTGTAACGAGCAATTTCTAGAAACAAGAACAAACTGAAAAGTGTGACCTTGTAGTTTATTATTATTATTATTATTATTATTATTATTATTATTATTATTATTATTATTATTATTATTATTATTATTATTATTATTATTATTATTATTATTATTATTATTATTATTATTATTATTATTATTATTATTATTATTATTATTATTATTATTATTATTATTATTATTATTATTATTATTATTATTATTATTATTATTATTATTATTATTATTATTATTATTATTATTATTATTATTATTATTATTATTATTATTATTATTATTATTATTATTATTATTATTATTATTATTATTATTATTATTATTATTATTATTATTATTATTATTATTATTATTATTATTATTATTATTATTATTATTATTATTATTATTATTATTATTATTATTATTATTATTATTATTATTATTATTACCATCATCAGTTTCTTTTGCCATAATGGAGTTCAATTTAGACAAATTCATACGGCAGCAAACTTTTAGATTCTCTTCTGCTTTTCTAACACTGGGATCCATGATGTGATCTACAAGAACACTTACTCTGTTTTCGAATGACCACTCTCTAATATTTCACATTTCCTTCTCAGCGAGTTAATTCGGGATAAAACAAGGTGAACCACAGCTGTTTTTAGTTTTTGGTTGACATTCTAATATTTTTATCTTGCTTTCCTTAAAGTTGTAAACTTTTTTTCCCGACTTCTAGCTTAATGCTATGAAGACATGAATGTTAAATTAAAGTTATATTTATGTGATTTGTAATAAATGTAAATGTTTCTATGCAGACTAATAATAATAGAAATTTTCTCGTTTATGGCTAAAAAATACATCTCTCGAAAAAAGGAAAAATTCGCGAAAAAATCGCTAAAAACAAAAACTCTGCCTCTGGGTATAGGCTTCACAACGGAGAGGGACATCTGACACATAGCGATCTACAGATATACCAATCCAGGAGAAAGGGATGAAACGAAGGATCTATGTTGGAGCTACCTAGAGAGGACGAGGAACGATCCGGTGACCAAGCAACCCTCTGGTGTCCACTTGAAATATACCTTGCCTTGCGTAGACATCCGCGCCGGTGCCCGCCTTGGTAGCGTAGATGGTAGCGTGTCTGCCTCAGTTCAAGAGGTCCCGAGTTCGAATCTCGGTCAGGGTGAGTTGCCTGGATAAGGTTTTTCCGGGGTTTTCCCTTATCCTGAAAGACGAATGTCAGGTATCTCTAAGCTCCATGGACTCCGGGCTCATTTGAGCCTCATTTCACCCATTTCATTCATCGTCCGATATGACTTAACGTTGGAGGACCTAAATTACAAAACAAATCCGCGCCGGTACTGTCATTAGCAATGAAAACTACGAGAACACCTGAAAAGTGCAAAGGAAACGAAATGAAGAGACATTTATTGAAAGAAAATGTGGTAAAGAAGCCACCCCACAATTCAACTATCCACCGGAGAAAACTACAGACAATTCGAAATCTGGATGGGCAGTTACAAGAAACGAATTCAGATCTCTCAGGATCTGGAGGAGTTTCACTCGGTAATATCGGGTTACCAGCCAGAGCATGCGTTTTGTACGTTTTAATTTAATTTTGTTATCCTGCGTGTGAACCGCATATCGCTTCACGACTCAGTATAAATGGTAACCATTCTACATGCTCTAGTAAGCACAGCGTAAAAGAAACACCGTTTTGATTGCTGAGTTCTCACTTAGCCTTTTAGCTGCTCATATTTCTCACAAGCAAGAAAGGTGCATGAACAATAAAAATGAGTAATTAAATAATTAAATAACACGTAATTGAGTTAGTTATATTTTTTTTCAAAAGAAGTCAGCTAAGCTAATATATAAACGAGAAAGGTTAAAAATAAATTGTCTTATGCAATTAAAACTGTTTATAGATCATGACTTGAATTAATGGTGTGTTATTTAATATAATAAAACAATATTTGACACTAAAAATTTAGACTACTGGCGTTTAGTACACCGATAATAAAATGAGCGCCAGTTTTTCTTTGCTTCCTTGGTTTTCCCACACTTTCATATACTTCATATTCATTTACATCCATGATTCACAGATACCGTTTCAATTTAATTGGATTTTCGGCTATATAAATCATTGTATATTATTCAGAGCTAGAATTGCCTCCCTATTTGCTTATTTATAGTAGATGCAATTGGCGGAAAGAATCATAACTGAGTATGTACTTACAAGTCACATTACAACTGATGAAATTAGAAGAGATTTAAAAGTTTAAGTGACAAAGAAATTACTAAACAAAATAGAGAAAATGGAAAACCAATTTTGATTATTTGTTTTTGTTGTTGTAATTTACGTCCTCCAACTTTAAATCATATCGGACGATGAATGAAATGGGTGAAATGATCGAGTCCGGGGTCCATGGAGCTTAGAGTTACCTGACATTCGTCTATTAGGATAAGGGAAAACCCCGGAAGAAACCCTAACAGGTAACTCACCCTAACCGAGATTCGAACTCGGGACCTCTTGAACGTGAGACAGACACGCTAACAAGGCGGGGAACTCCAAAGGAGAAGCCAGACGGTAGAAGAAACTTGGAAGGACCACTATGAAGATGGAGCAAGTAATTTCTAGAAGCTGGAATAGACAGCTTGGTGCTTTTGAGAATGACAATTTATTCACTGAGATATAGGATATAAATTAATACATTTAATAAAACCTCAATTTAGAGGTATGGTATGAACGAAGTAATGACTTATGGTATTTTTATCAATACGGTTAGAGGTCTTTTTGACTAAATTAAAAAACTGTTTCCTTGCAAAGGGTAATTTGGAGCGGAAGTGCTTGAAAACTTCATGTGCTATTTTTGAATGAATGCATAACTTGTGCACAAACTTTGACATTTATCGTCACCAGTTATACATTCACATGAAGCTTAGAAATCGATATTTCCTGTCAAAAACAATCAATACGTCATAGTTTTCAAAGCTTATCTCATACTACAAATTAATGCATATGTATTGCTATTTGGAACCTAATTGCTCTTTTACAGTATATAGGAACTGACATAAAAAACTGAATGCTGCACCAAGACTGAACCATAGATATTCTGCTCTCAGTGCCGATGCTCTTACCTCTGAGCTACCATAATGAGATACCTGTACGCACCTTTGATTCAGATTAAAAGGTCTGATTTCGCATTGAAGTTTTCAACTGTAATATAACTTTACAGTAATATTTTAGTTAGAAAGTATGAAACACCCCTGTACTGTATGGTTCAGAATGTTTTGTTCCTTTCAGTATATTAACTGTATTGTTAAGTAAAGGCCTAATTACTTATTAAAGCTTTCTAAGAAATCTTTAAAGCTTAATTGGTTAACAGCTATGAAAGGTGTGGCATTTTTCTTCATAGTTTGGGAACATTAGTTAGTTACAAAACAATTGGCAATCAATCTTCAGAAGGCACATTCCAGTTATCTTACCTTCACAATCTGCAGATTGTGTACCACCGGGTTTTGATTACTAGTTTACCTTAAAGAATTAAATTTGTATCTTACGAAAAAAAATCCTGCATGGAAAAAGAAAAAGAAACTGATTACTCCTCAAAACAATGCCTACAAAACGCCGTACACAGTTCCACAAAAATAAAAGAGCATGTTGAATAAATGCAACTGTAAAATATTTCTACATTTTGCAAACATAAAGCCCATTGAATTTATTTTCCATAAAGCACATTCTTTACCTGTCATACCTGTCATAATGTTATTTTCAAACATTAAAAAAAGCTTGCCTAGTGAAAGATTCTATGATAACCATAGGTATTAGTTATTCCCACGCCCCTTCGGATGTGTTCCTTGTCGAGCCTTTAGTCCGCATTGGAGAGGTCCTGGTTTCGAATACCGGGGGCCGACAAATCTAAAGACAAATCTAGTCACTAAGCTAAATGGATATTTAATGCCACGAAACAAAATTCCACGAGAAGACTAAAATAACAGTAAACATGAAAATATAGGCAAAGAAAACATAAATACTCTGACAATTTATCCACAGTCAATCAAAGCAGGTGGACTTTACGAAACCTAATGCCATCTACCTGGCACCTTTTGAAACAGTGATGCAGTTGCCTCACAGTAAGACCTCTATGGACTAGAAGCGAAGCGAGATTTTAAGGTACGGAATGGAGCTTAGAAAGAAGAAATGAAGAATGGAGCTTAGAATGAAGAAATATTTCATTTGACTCAACAATTCAATATAAAAGTTCAGTAGAAAGACATTTGTTGCTTTCCTCTGAATCCAAAAAGAACAAAAGGAAAGAGCACGCTCGCTTATATGTCTCTATGAATAAGATAGCTCGTGAATAAGCAACGAATGTCATACTTAAGTCAGACCTACAAATCCCCTAAACCCCGTTATGGTTCATGTCACATATACTTTATTTTATTCTGAATTTGGGGATTATTATACCACTTTATGCTTGAGACACTGGCAGGCTGAATAAAATGCAAAATATGTAAATAGTCTTACGGATACACCTACTTTTGTTTTTAATATTATTATTTGCTCGTTGTATATATTTTTAATTTATGGTAAAATTAATGTCTCTAGGTGGAAATTCATTTTGAGGTACGATTTGTGTAGCATGAACGTTTATTGTTTTCTTTTCGTATGAAAATGTCTTGTGAATAAAACAACTGCACCTTTGGACACTGTAGTTTTACCTATTTAATTATAATATTTTCTGAGAAAAATATTTATTCTTTCAACATGAGGTAGATGAATCAGTTTACATCTTAAGGGTTTTTGTAAAATGGTAGCGGATGGGCATAGTCATGTGAGTGGTGCAGAACAGATTGTTTGTACTCGTAGTTGCGATTTGACTCTGTTCTCTATGTGTCTGAATGATGAAGTCTTAGTATTTCTGATTTTAATCAATAGAATTCCATTCAGTAAACGGGACCTATAGATTATTTTAAGCGTATTCATTACGATTCCGTCTCATGACCCGTTGAGTTTAGGTACGTGACTCCAGCTGGACGACTTCCGAGGTGTTTGAATAAAACAGCATGCTCTGTTATTGTAATGCAAATAGCTCCGAAGTAATAAACCACTACAATGGGTATAATTTTGCACAGTGTTATGAGCATTTAGAATTGATATGTCAAGCATGTCCAGCAACTGTTGCTTTTTGATTAGCTACTTTTCAGTTCCTCGCCGGCTCGTGTTCTAGAACGGAACGTGCGAAGAAATGATAGCATTAAGGCTGAACTTTAAACGTTTCCAATCTTGTTGAAAATAAGAAAAACAAGAAGGGATGCCATGCAATTGTTCAGCAAAAGCGCTGACTCTTGAGGAATAAATAAAAGCTTAAAATGGAAGGAAATCGCTCGTGTTCCCGAGCCAATAAGAGACTCGCGAATGAGTCAGCAAACCACTTGTGTGTGTCAAAATATTTACAGCACGTCCCGAACCGATGTCATTAATCTTTGGCTTGACCTCTACGTGACCTCCACCATGCTTCGTTAGCGTTCCATCCCGGCCAGTTTGATTCCATGCCAATAAAGAAACAATTGGCCATCGCTACCAGCGGCGCTAACCGAAAGTACCCTGTTAACAAGGGGTAAATTGAAAATTATCTCCAAAATTTTACTTCATTTAGTCATGCATATGTAATGAGAAAGACCCATGGACCACTAAAGCATTGTCAGGTTCGGAAATTATAGCGAGATTCAAAATGCTATCTTCATGACTTTGAATTTTAATCGGACTTGAAAAATACTTCTGTTAGCTAAACGAATGATGAATTGAAAGACAAACAGTGATCAAAATCAAAGTCACGTTGAGCTAAAGTGATCACATCTATTCCAGAGTGTCCAGCAATCTCTTGTAGTTAGGTTTCATGAAACCTACAGCTCATAGCATGGATCTCAGTTCTCATCTATTGTTAACGAATGAATTTACTTATCTGGGTAGACGCTTTGGGGACATTAGCACGCCAGGGGTGGATGACATTTGGTGGTGGATGGGTGATATCTGAAATTAAATTATAGCAAATAACAATGCTAAAATAACAATTTTAGACATTTTAGACATTTCCTGTTTGCTGCTGTGGCATTAGAACAAGAGGCAACTTGTGACAAGTTTACTCAAGCTCAGCTTGCAGTGATGGGAAAGAAACGTGGAGAACCTTATTGGTTAGACCAATAGAGGAGAGGTTAGCATGGAAACCACACAGAAACATGTTGATCCAGCAGCTGTCACAATTGCTACTTGTTTAAAGTAAATGTAACCAGAGTTTCCACTTCCCGCCACTTACAAGGGAGATGAATGTTACTCTAGGACGGCCCATAGCTAGTGTGCGCTTATATGCATTATAAAAACTAAAAAATTCTTAAAAATAACTGAGTTATAATGGCAATATGCTAGTTCGGCATTAAATTCCCCAACATATCTCCCAGTGAAAACAAGATTAAATAAATAAATCTCAAGTTCATTTTGAGGTTATTAGCCTTCCCATTGTGGCCAAAGAAAGGAATTTGCCATTTCTTGGGAGTTGTAGAAAAGTCATTATTGAGGTATAGTACAATTATTTTGAGGTAGCAGCTGAGTAAAGATGCACACTAAATGAATTAAGTCTATTAGCACACCTGGAACGAGAGTGAAAATCATTTCTACATGTGGAGCCATTGATGGTGCATGCATCAACTGCTCAACATGTACAAATCATTCTCACCCTGCTTCCAGGTGTGTTAATAGACTTAATTCATTTAGTTTGCAACTTTACTCTGCTGCCACCTCAAGATAATCCGACTGTAGAACAGGGCATCTGGCGAAGTCTAGGTTCAGCAGAAGTCTCATCCCGTAGCAGCAACAATCAGCGTTAAGATATCTGTATTCAGCGAAGCGCGAGGTGCCTCCGACGACATCTAGAATATTCTCAAATTAACATAAATATTTTAAAGCTTCCAGAAAATATATTTACATTCCGCGAGTGGTGCCTAAATTAATGAAAACCTGCAGACATCCCTGAGCAAACACCAAATTTCCTCTCCAACCACAGCATCTACTCTGTCGGAATTCGTAGTGACACCGACACTCGTCGAGGCGGACTCTGAGATAATAGCGCTTCCTCAAGCACAACATCGACGAGTACGACGAAGGCGACGGAACGTCGCTTCCAAACCGGACGGAGCGAGGGACCATCGAGAGAACACGATAACTATTATGTTGGCATAGATACATTTAATATGCGGAGGTAGCATTCAATAATTTCATCACCGCCGGAATGCTAAATATCTGCTGCGGTGACCCGGCTACATGATACTAATAGTCGGTCCTCTTGGCTGAACAATATCTTGCGTAGAACAATATGGTGGTGTACAATCTTTCTGATCGAAAAAAAAAAAAAAAATGTTCTAGTAGGTCCGCTTTAAAAAACGTTCACTTTGTGTTCGCGCCCTTTATATGGAGTTGCGACTGACTGGCGGATATTTTTAATACGGTTCATATTGAGGGTTCAGTTAGCTGAGCTGTGATTCAGTTCGAAATATCAGTTGTACTTTGTTCTGTTGGTGAGGGGATCCACCCCCTTCAGCTGCTGTGTGCGAGCGCTGCAGACCCTTAGCACTCGTGAAAGTCTGTTTAGTTAACTCGTGTGCAAGTTGGCCGACACCTTTCACGAATCCTTATAACCGTTTGACAACCCCGGTCCTCTTTCTCCCAGACCTTTCTGCAAAGTTGCCACCTTTGTCAACACGCCATGGGTAAAGCACGAAGTTTCGTCTAAATAATATTACGACCATTACTGCGAAATTTCCTTAGTTTTGACAAATATATGTATGTATGTATATATATATATATAATCACCAAGCTACAATTCTACTGGATTACATAATAACCTTTATCTTATTCAAAGTGCGGTATTTGAAACCCAGCTCCTTTTGGAGGCCTCAAAAAGTGCAGTACCCATAAGGAAAATCACAAATTTCTTGCTAATGTGCAACCAATTCATCTAAGGTGGGCGCTCTCCCTTTTGCATGGTATCTATAAATTTCTCGGCGAATTAAATCGCATGTGAAATTATCTACTTTAGAGAAACGTTTTCTTTTGTTTTCATACTTGACCGGCGTCTTTGGTATTCCTTTCCTCACAATTTTTCTTACTGTATTTCTGTGAAAACCCAGAATTTATTATCAGGTTCATTGCATGACCCCTTACCAAGATTATTTTTCAGCGCATATTTATATGTATTCAAAACAAGCGCTTGAATTTGCTTAGAAAGATTTCCCGTTATAACTTTTGTTCTTTGAGGCTTCTCCAGTAACATAACTCGGCCCAGCAACACATTCCAATTTATTCACACTATTGTCATCACTTTGATTATTTTCACTTGACTGAAAGTTATCTACTACTTCATTTGCATTTACCACTGCATTTCCCTCCCACGGCCTCCACATTGTGACACACAACGAATTCCTGCACCTAATGAAACAGATCAACTGGAAGTTGGAACTTTGGCAACTGAGACTTCCCGTGGAGTAAACATGCGACTGTCATTTTAGGAAAATCAGGGTTGCTATTGGTCCTCAACGACAGTGTTCCATTTCTGAAGTGTGGAGATGACGGTCATTAGTGGGCGGGAGGGTCAGGTTCCTTTGAGTCCGAACTGCACTCCCATTGACTAGACAGACTTTACCTTTGACGTTACTAAGAGGAACCTCGGGCCAAACATTCGAGCTCCTCCCGAATGGGAGTTGTTCGGATTGGGTTTAACTCGAGGGGGCAGTGTGTTCCTGACACCCGTGGGAGATCGGGTACCTCCGGCCAGGTTTCGCCCACCCGGAGGGGACAGGGGTTACCTGAAAGGTCCCGGGTACTAGCGTGCAGAGCTAGAAGGTGTGCTAGATCACCAGGCGGCCCCACCGAGGTTATTCGATAGTCTTCCCTGCAGGGTTGACGCGCGTAAGTGGCGTATCCACTTCCACCCGTTTTGACGTTGTCGATGAGGGAGCTTTATAGACTCAAGGTATTGCCCCATGGAAAGAACCCCGGAGTTTCCATCGCTCCCGGGTGTTAGAGGCCGAAGTCTTCGGGTAGACCTCGCGATGAACTGTTATCTCAAGTACGCGCTTATGCTACACCTAGAACTTAAAACATCAAATACATTCATCAGTAACTGTCGCTCTCATTTGTTGCAATTACTAGGCGTAGTAACAAGCTCTGCAATGTGGATGATAAATAGGAGTCGCAAATTTTCAAGCATGTTAGATAACTTACTTGGATAAGTGCAAAACTCCATGTGGGGTATTTCCAAAACGTAACTACGAAATAAACTTATACAAATCGAGTATTTTACTAAGTACCAGTTTCTCTATTATATAGTTTTTTTGTATCAAATATGTTATAAAATTCACAAAACAGTTAAAGTATTACGCAGTGAGCCTCAAAATCTGTTTTAGAAAAAATAAGACGTTAATTATATTTGTAGAACTAATATTTCACTTACATATTATTAGGTACATTGTAATCATAATAGTTTAAGAAACATAAAAGAAAGAGAAAAATGACGAAAGTCTTTCTATGTTTAGCGTGAGGTTCAAGAATGAAATTTGGTGTTCAAGAGACTAGGTTTTTGAGTTATGTAAACAAATGCATGAACGTTGAACTTTTTCTAAAAATCTTGAACGAGTTACGCAACATTCTATATCAATCACAAGTTCAGATGTATTTGCTGCTTGGGAGGTATAATATTCGTATAAATATATATTTGTGTCCTTATTACGTTACTATAACAATACACACGCCCAAGAAATGATTTCAAATTAATTACGCAGTTGGTTACATAAGTTTTGCGGAAGTAACTTTTAAAGGTTTGTTTGTAGCAAACTTTTCCAGTAACGAAGAAAAAGAAAGAATGAATTGAGACTTTCAAGCATGTCCTTTAGATCGACACCCATGTTTTACTAAAAGGGCTCTTTCTGGATTTAGGGAACTTCAAAACGTATGTTCTCAATGCAATATTTATTTAGAATTTTTGGGTGAAACATAATACTTCTTTTAAGTTCAGTGTACCTTAAAATATTCACTTGGGATGAGCTTTCCATATTTAATTTTGTAATGATAGAAAGCTTCCTCTGTAGTGATAGGTAATGTTAATTGGAATATGCTTCTGAAGAAGCACTCTAAGAAGCAGAAAACACTGGACAGCCTTGTTTGAAAGCGCATTGAAATCTCCTCCCTTCTCTTTTGCAGCCGATTTCTCGAAGACGTGAACACAGGTGGCTTTAAGAAAAATGAAGGATTACCTGACGAAGTTTAAAACATGTTGACGTTAAAAAAGTCGTGGTTACTAATCCATAACCTCAAGATTCCCACAACACAGCTACAACATGGTTCATGAAATTGCAATACACATCTGTTGTCTAGAAATGTAAGGAATCAAACCGTTTCAGTCAGAAATATGATTTACTTCGTGACTTCGTTATTCCCATCACGCAAATGATTGATTACTCTTTTGATTCAAGGGAACAGACAACATATTGGTCTTGTTTCATGCATAGTCGAGTGTGTAGAAACCTAACGATTAATTTGGTTTCCTATATTGGTTTCTTTATTTAATGTTGGTAGATTCTCCTGTATCACCTGCGTTCTCCACCAGCCATGAAGCAACTCACATTGATTTGAAATCAAGTGATCATAGATAATGGGGTTAGGTGTAGGAAACGTTTTACCTGAGTGGCTGGAAGGCATGCTTCACGAAGACGGCCCACACCAATCTAGTGTGAATAAATCTGTCATTTATGGATTTTATGTCAGAAGTCTTTCACTTAGACGTAACCTAATCTACGAACTCAGGTTGGTTTTAGGGCCAGGAGTGAAGACAAAGTAGGAGGTAAGACAAATATTGGGCATGACAGGTTTAGCAGTTCATTACCAGCATAAGCAACTATTCATTACTTCGTTGCGATTCCACACAGACGCGACTGCATATCTAGATATTCGAATACATTTAAATTGGAAGTTAATTGTTCCTTCACACTAGCCGTGTGTAGGCTAAAGTATGGAAAGATAGAGTCAGAGTGAAAAATTCAATGCCATAGCCGGAATTTGAACCACAGATCTTCTGGTTTCCGTCCAGCCTCTCTAATCCTTAGCTACTATGGCCAACGTGCCGACATGACATTAAATTCTCAACTGACAAGTGTTTTTCCCGGTAAACCACTAGGATTTCTCATAAACACATGAGACAACTACCTTAATGGCGACTTACTATGCTGTAAGTACTTTTCTAAGTAAGTAGTTGTCTCATGTGTTCATGAGAACTTCCAGTGGTTTACCGGGAAAAACATTAGTCAGCTGAGAATTTAATGTCATGTCGGCACGTTGGCCATAGTAGCTCTAGGGTTAGAGCGGCTGGACGGAAACCAGAAGATCCGTGGTTCAAATGCCGGGCCTCACAATAAGTAATCTTTTAGTAATCTTTATTTTCATTTCAATTGCAAATTATTATACATTTACATGGCCCAATAGACTCAAACTCTGAAGTTGTCGAGCTAATAGGTCCCTATTGGCATCTTATCTAAAATAACTTCATCTTCATTTTCGTCATATTTACTTACCTTCCGCAACCATTTGGCTCTTACCTTGCCCCAAAAGTTCCCAATTTCAATTAAATTTTTCCCAGTTTTTACACTCATTAACTTCATTCCTGCAATTTCTTTTGGTAGCCTTGCCCATTCTTTTTTACCCATTTACTCCCTAAGCAACCTAGCTTCTTCACATTCTAAAAGCAAATGCCATTCTTTATCCCTTTGATGACACAATGGGCATTTCTTCAGATCCCTCCCTCTTCCCAAACCCTTCAGTTTCACCACCCCTGTTCTGGCCCATGCAAAGCCTTCTCTTGTTTCTTTATCACATCACTTTCATCTCTCTATACATTTCCAGTGAGCTTTTCAATTTGAAGCTTTCTAACATTTCTTGCAAATTGTAGTTAATAATACTGTATCAGAATTAGTCAGGAGTTTTAAATACTTAGTAACGCACATCAGCTAAAAGTACTGTTCAATAAAGAATGGTCACAATTTTTTTTTTGACAACGTACCTTCTCTCATCCTCATAATTTTGATGGTCCTTCTCAAAATAGTCTCCCCTGAATGCGATGCACTTGTCCCAGCGTTTCTGCCAGTCTTCAAAGACATGCTGGAAACCAATTTTGAGAGATCCTTCAAAATCGCCTCCGCAGCCTTCACCACTGCTTCTGATGATGGATAATGCCACGAAGGCGTTACTTCAAGTTATGGAATAGAAAAAAGTCAGGGTGTGGCTAAAGGGTTTAAATCTGGACTATAGAGAGGGTGAGGGATGCACTTCACGCAACAAAATTGGCAATATGCGGCCGCGCATTATCGTGGTGTAGCATCCAGCCTGCTTCACGGAAATGTGGGCTTTTGCACCTGATATGGACTTGCAATGTTTTCTTGATATCCCTGTAGTATTGTCCAGTTACTGATGTGTGTGCAGGTACAACATGCTGATAAACCATTCCATGAATATCAAAGAGTGAGATGACCAAAACTTTCAGAGCAGAAGCAGCCAGTTTTGCTTTTTTGAGGGGTTGGTGATGAAGGAGATTTCCTCACTGAGCTTTGCTGTTTGCTCTCAGGATCAAAATGATGTAGCCAAGTTTCATCAGCAGTGATTACGTTTGAAAGAAACTCCGGATCTTCCTCTTACATCAACTTTAACTGCATTTTACCTCCATTGCAGCGGTAGGCGATACTGAACATGTCTGAATTTGCCTGGTTCTCACAGGCGGGAACCAGGATTACCACCAATGAAACTACTACGGCGTGTTTGTTTCACATTAAGCTAACAGAATATAATAATATTGAATTTTAGTGCGAAAAATTATAACCGTAAAAAATTATGATCATTCTTTATTGAACAGCCCTCGTATGAAAATGATTTTAAAAATAAACAACCCATGTTTCAACAGATATGTGGCACATAAACAGGATCCTGAAAACTAAAACCAAAAAAGACACTCGAATGGAGTTCTACAAAGTATCTAATGTCATGCCTCCTTTTCCTTTATGATATGATATTTGTAGTTTGCATTACATTTTCACTACAGTGAATTTGATATCTAACAAGCACTATTGTACATCCTGTACATGTACATGAAATTGCTCACCTAAGATTTACTCGCTGATTCAGGTCCCCTGACCATATGTCGGCCTCACAATAATAAAGAAAACCACACATTTTAAAGATTTTTCTGTATTTCTTAACATAATCTCCTGAAAGACTAATAATACATTTGTCATATCGGTGTTCATATTTAATTAAACCATCTCTGATTTATCATGGTATTCAAAATAGCTTATTACCGCATCGATGACCTCCTCTTCATCCTGCAAAAAATTTGTTGAGGTTAGGGAACAGGTGGTAGCCTCTGGGTACTAGATCTGGCGAATGGGTGGATGTTCAAGCAATTCGAGCTTTAATTCGAACATTTTCCCCACTGCAATATCTGAACAATGGGCCTGAGCATTGTCGTGAAGAAGCGAAATTTTTTTCTTTGGCAAAAGAGGTCTTTTACTTCTCAGCTCATCACTCAAACGTTGCAGTAAGCTTGCGTAATAGTCGCCAGTGACACTTTTACCCTTTTCCAAGTAATCAATAAAAGTAATTCCCTCTGCATTCCATAAAACACTCGTCGTAACCTTGCAGCTGACAAAATTATCTTTGTCTTTATTGGTGTTGGTTCACCGGGGGCAATACACTGCTTTGACTGTGATTTACTTTCTGGAGTGTAGTGATGTATCCAAGTTTCAATTCAGTTAATTTTATTGTCATTAAGCTACAGCAATAGGCAAAGTCAACGTAAATCAAATACCTATACAAAACTCAAGATACATGTCATATCATAACATATAAGTCATATATACAGAAATCACGATAGATCTCATGTCACAAAATAAATAAACACACACATGATTACATAATATACAACAACAAAATAAATTATTTATATAACATATAAATATAATATATAACAGATAATATCACAAATCTAAACCTTAAGTACAGAATTACAATTCTTTCAGGTACAGCATTGGTCATATGATTAATCTCTAAACACATAATATAAAACTGTGTATACTTTTCTGTCATGTTTCATTTACATCATTTTTTAACTCCAGAAGCCCTACTCCCTATAGTCCTGGACCAGTAGGACCAAGGACCCGGGCCTGCTTCTACCCGGGAGCGATGGAAAACTCCAGGGTTCTTTCCATGGGGCAATACCTTGAGTCTATAAAGCCCCCCCCCCCCCGCCTCCATCGACTACTACGTAAAGACGGCTGGAAGTGGATACGCCACTTACGCGCGTCAACCCTGCAGGGAAGACTACCGAAAACCTCGGTGGGACCGCCTGGTGATCTAGCATACATTCTACTAGCGCTGCAGGCTTGTACCCGGGACTTATTAGGCTACCCTCTACCCCCTCCGGGCGGCCGTAGTCTGGCCGGAGGTACCCAATTCTCCGTGGGTGTCCTTCAATTTTATTATTATTAATTAGTAGAACAGTTGAAAGAGGAGCTGGAACAGGATGAACCGCCCCCTCGTGTCCCACCCAATCCGAACAACTCCCCGACGCGAGGGGCTCGGTAGTTCGGTCTGAGGTTCCTCTGGTAACGTCAGAGGTACCACGAGTGCAGGGTCCGCAGCGCCCGCACCTCGGCAGCGGAAGAGGACGGATCCCCTCCCCTACGGGATCATTTACATCATGAACAAAATTCTAAAGATTCTGATATAGAATAGAAAAGAAAACTTACTGAAAAATCATAGAGTCTATTTTTAAATATATTTTCCTATAGTTTAGTTAAATCTTTAGGTAATTTGTTGTACAATTTCAGCCCTAATATTTCATAGCTATTTAATGATTTTGATAATCTTTGAAACGGAGCATGCAATTTTTTACAATGTCCTGTTTTTATAAATATGGATGTTCTCTCTTAATGTGCATTTTAAGACATTACATTTGATATTCTGTAATACATGGTAAATATAGAGTTTAATTACTGTTAAACATTTGAGCTTAATGGATAATGGTTTACGATGTTCAGATCTATGGTAATAAGCCATCTTAAATATTCATTGGGATTTTTACGGCAGAGCTCCAAATTCTTAAGAGAAACTGTTTTTCCATGCACCCATCTTGCACAGACCTTGTGAATGCCCCAAAAAATTATTTAAAACATTACCTGCACGTTCTTTTGATAGGCTTACAGCCTCTGCTATCTCAAACCACTTTAATCCGTGGTCTTCCAGTACTAAGCCATGAATTTTTTTTTCAGTGATATCTGGAGTTGTGACTTCCACAGGGCATCCAGAGCGAGGTTCATCACTAGTGTCCTTACGTCCCATTTTAAACTCTGAAAACCACCTTTTAATCATTGCATATGAAGGGACAGAGTCTTTCAATATACTGCCCATTTCCTCCTTGACTTCTTTAGGTGTTAAACCTTTCAAATGGAAGTATTTAACCACTGGTAGTTTTTCCAAATCCTCCATTTTCGTGTAACCTCTACACTTGTCTTGTTTAAGATGCGATAATTCAAAAACTAAACAAGTTATTGACCTATAACTATGGATACAAGCTAGTCTAGAGTTAAACTATCTGATGCTATCCGTCAAACTGGCCCAGTGGCGCCATCTCTATGTGAGATTATCAGCCCTGAGGAACTTATCAGCCAACCTCGTATGTCCACATTATTTTGTTCTTTTATGGAGCTTTTAGATGTGGTTATTTTTGGTGAAATAATTGTTTGGAGTTTTTTCTTTATTTCTATCACGTTAAGCAAGTGATCACAAAGGTAAGCCATTCTTAGGTAAGGGGAAAGCTTACCTATAATAACGCAAAGCAAAGACTGTACGCAGATTTAAATCATTGCTTCTAGGATGGAAGCATCTTTCAGCCAATGCCTTTGACGTAAGAAAGTAATGAACAACTACTATTCCTGGGAAAAGTCTGAACTTAGAACTTGGCCGGAAAATGAACTCGGGTCCACGCCGTGGGAACCTCATCACGAACATGCTGATTACGATGATGAAATTAAAATACAACACAAATGTCTGCACGTACTTGCATAACAATTAATATATCACGTACAGATGTACCTTGTATTGCGGCAGAGAGTGTAGAACTAGATGGAAGGCACGTTCTAAAAAACATTCCTCCTTGGCAACAAGAGGCAATCAGAGAGACATAGCATTCCTGCGGTTGTGTTCTCTGCCCGCTTACTATAAAATTATTTGGTTCCGCGAAGAAAGGAAAAACAAATTGCTATTATAGTTGGGACCTTAGTGAAACGCTGGGAACTGCCTGCTCTGTGATTAGGTGTCACTTAACAAATTGGAAACGGCACCGCCTACCTTTTGTTTTTGTATAAACCGGATGGTTTTCCTTTGTTGGTTTTTCGTCGAATGATTAATCGTACTGTTCTAGAAATTCCCAGCGTGGCTGAAAGGAACAACACAGAAATGCCTGTGAATATTTTAGATGACTAATTCAACTTAAACTTGTACTCAAACATTTAGGGAAGTTTGTGAACTGTTTTTTTACAAATCGTTTGGAGTTTTATCCACTCCTTATTTTTCTGAAGGCTGAAATAAAGGTAAAAATATTATTGATAGGATAATTAAAGATATTAAATCTAGAATTTTAAGTATTTATTCTAAAAATTAGACATTTTGATTGGAAATCAAGCTACTTTATTTTAATAAATAACATAAATATTTATTTACTCTATCACTAGAAAGTAAGCACGTTTATCCCCAGAATTAATGTAGCTTTCGAAATTCTGAGACATACGATTGATAATGAATAATATATTTTATTAAATAACAATAAAATAATACAATAAGTATGAAATTACATAGTGTAAAAGAAAATGCAAATATATAATATGTCTAGTAACAATAATGAATATGAAAACAAATGAAGGCAATATTTATAAAAATAAAAATATTAACAAATGAGTTACATGAAAGGAACTTTGTTATTATGGTTTAAAAGTGATATTTTAAAAGTGATAATGTGCCTTTAAGGGCCATAGGAGAGATACTCTTAATGGTGTGCCCACTATACAATAGACTACACACCAAGTTACCATTCATACAGTAGTTATACTGTAACCAGAAGTTATAATAGTGTAGGTATATGTTTACTTAGCCTCTTAGTAATATTCCAGGACCATTAAAACATTAAAATGTGTTATATCTAGAATCCTGTAGAAAATTATACAAATGAGGTTAATGTCACTACGCGGCATTGCTCGTGGTTTGTCATTTGTTTTTACAACATTTAAGCCTTAGGTTGTTGCACTTGCCCAATCCCTTTGCGTTTCTGTTGAGAAATTTAAATAACATTACACTAAACAGCTAAAAACCTCAGAATACTGTAAATACAAATATATCATAAAATTGTCAAAAAATACCATTGAAAGGCATTGGTAAAATTACCTTAGACATCATTGTAGTGAAGTACCTATCTTCCACGTTGTCACATTCGGGCTACTATTTATAAACAAAACCTCATTAGAATTACATAATAGTCAAAATAACCTTCTGTATTTTCAGTAAGCTTGAGTTTGATTTTTTATAGCATTTTCCCTTTACCTGAAAGATGTAACAGGAATTTGTGACTATTTGTCATTAATTTGTCTCCATCTTAATCAGCCACACGTTCGGGCACAATTTGGTACGGGATTTTTATATTTGAGATGGGATGCACCTTGACTTTTCGAAGATCCACGACGAGAAGCGAGAAATAACAAATTCGTTGTATTTTGATTTGTTTCTTGATGATTATACTTGGTTAACTAAGAGTCATGAGATTCTTGGTTTTAAGGCGTGGTTCGGAATAAAGTTTCGGAGAAGTCAAATTTTGTAACTACTTAATTGTATTATTTAGATTACATTTTACTTGAACTTCCTTTCCCAGTGACTTCCAACATATGGATAAATTCTTATTTTGTTGTATTTAAACACATTCAAACTATTATTTAAATGTTCTTGATCTTACACCACTATTCACCATTACAAAACATCTCTCTATACCAAGATTATTGATTTTTAGTAACTATCGTTACTCCTCTCTTAATTTTGTGATTGGCCGATTTAATGGCACGGCACCACGGCCACGGCCAATCACGAAATTACATATAATTTTACTTATTTAAATTACCAAATATTTTAATATCATTTTTTTTTATAAATCTATTAACTTTTCATACCTCCTCCAAACATAACCCAAAAATATTGTTACAAAGATGAATTCCGGGTAACTCTACGCTCTATGGACCGTGAACTCATTTGAACATCATTTCACCCATTTTATTCATCGTCCAACATGACTGGAGGACGCAAATTATATAAAAATATAGGGGAAAAAGCTCACTAAGGAATACAATAAACTCAAAACAAAACAACCAGCAAATTAGACTGTGTTATTACTCCATCATCAACGTCAGAGAGGAAATTAAGAACGCTACATTAATTGTTGTTTTTATTACTTTGTGAAACGTCATAACAGAAATGATTGAAGTTACAACGGTTGACACTCACAGTGATATAAGTGACTTGCGAGATTTCGTAGGAGGTATTAAGTCAAATTAAAAATTAATTGTATGAAATGGAGTGGAATTTCTAATTCTAAGCTAAACAACAGTCAAAAGTGCAAGGTTCGATCGAACTCAGTGTAATAACATAGAAGCCTATAAGGAGCACATCCGCCCCACAGCAGCCACATATCCGTCTGAGTGGCTCACTTCGTTGGACGCTGGCTTAGTGATTCCTAGTCGCGGTTCAAACTCGGCCCAGATGGATGTTGTTAAATTGTACTTACGAGGGGGTATCGTAAAGTTTTAATTTTTACCCTTTAGAAATGTGATAGACAGTTTGTGTTGATATATGCTTGTTAATTCTTCTATATGTACTCACCACCCTGATTTACACATTTTTTCCAGCGTTACTTGACCTTCCGATATACCATCAGAGTAGAAGTCAGCATTTTTGCTCTTAAAAAGCTCTTCCAGTTCACTAATGACGTCATTTGTGTTGTCAAATCGGCGACCACGCAATGGATTCTTCATTTCTGGGAACAAATAAGTCTCTTGGTGCGAGATTGGGCGAATAAGACGGGTGCTGCAAGATCTCAACACCATATCGGCTTGTTTTATCAACTGCAACTTGGGATGAATGAGCTGGAGCATTGTCATCCAGAAGGCGATTGCATTTGGAGAACATACCTTGTTGATTTTTAATCAGAGCTGCTCGTAACATTTTCAAAAGACTACTGTAGTATCTGCCAGTGATGGTTTGCCCCTTGTAAAGATAATCTGTAAAGATAACTCCACAACAATCCCAGAAACTGAAAGCATGACCCTCTCAGCTTACTTTTGCACCTCTACGATTTGGGAGGCTGGGAAACGGCATGCTTCCATTCCATGCTCATGGTTTTTGTCTCTGGATCATACTGATAGATCCACGATTCATACATAGTTACCAGTCGATCAAAAAATTATTTTTATCCCGTTCCAACAGCATCAACATGTCTTTAAATGTCACGCAGTGTTTACTTTTGGAAAGGGTCAGGGAACGTGGAACCCACCGTACATACACCTCAGTCATGTGCAGTTCATTATGAATAATTTTCCAGACACCACCATAACTAAGTTGAGTCTCATTCATGATCATTTGGATGGTTGCTTGTTTGTCTTCCAGTATTAAACATTCCACTTTCTTCACGATGACAGCATCATCTATCAAGAACGGTCTTGTTTCGTCTTTCAGAGACATGTGAGCAGTTTCAAAATTCCTTTCCCCCCATCACAATAGATGAGCAATCATTGCCGTAAACAGCTATCATCTCATCATGAACCTCATGGGAAATTTTGCCCTTCTAATGCAGGAACTTTATCGCACTATGGGCCTCAATTTTCTTTATCTTACGCCTTAGTTCCTTCTAGCACTCAGGGTTACAAAGGAAAAGGGCAAAACTGACAAACTTTCAACACTATGCCCCAGGGTATCAATGATATCACTGAAAAAAAAATTCTCACACTACCATAGAAACTACCATGTGATGATTAAAACTTTACGATATCCCTTCGTACAAGCGACAGTTCCAAATTACTAGACTTACTGATGTGGGAAAAAAACTTCTACTATATTAAATTCCGGCACACCAGCGATGCTGATATCCTACTAATGTTCAGAGTAGTTAACAAACAAAATATTTAGTTTATTTATATGTGCACAATACATCGAGTACTTACCCTGGGCAAGGGAACTCACAGGAAATAGGAACATGAACAGTCTAGGTTAATTAGTTGTTTTCTAACAGCGATCTGTTGCCCATAAAGTAGGCTACAAAGGAAGTCCTAATAGCCGGGAATTAGTTTGTATTGCAGTAGCCACATTATAGCGCTTTGTTGTCGCCCCCAGACCGACAAATGGCAATTATGACCCCAGGGGATGAGCTTCTGCGTCTGGTAATTTCCTGTTTTACGTACTAATTTGCATTCTTAAGACAGCTCGTTAACTCTGGATGCTCCTCACTGATTACTCTCTTGATGTCTCTGCCTTCTCCGTCCTACACCTATGTATCTATGTGTTTTCTCTCGAGAGTAACATCTATCTTTGTCCTAGGTACGAGAGTTATCTGGAGCTTCTGACGGAAACATAATCTCTGCATAATATCCATTAACAACTTCACATATAGTATGTCGATTCAGGAAATATATCATTCAGAGGATAGTACTTAAGTACTTAAAGAGTTAGTAAGTCGCCACAAAAGATGTGTATCTCATTGTAAGTATATGAGAGCTCCTGGTGATTTATCGGGAAATAAACGAGTCAGTTGGAGAATTTAGAGTCATGACGGCACGTTGGCCATGGTAGCTCAGTGGTTAAGAGCGACTGGGTGGAGATCCGTGATTCAAATTCCGGCCATGGCATTGAATTTTTCAGCCTGACTTTTATATATTCAGCGGATCTTTACAAGTTACTAGAAAAAAGAGCTTTCTCATAAAGTTAGTTAGTTACTAACACTCCCCACATGGCAACCTTGGCCTTCGGGGTAACCTCACCCCACCAAGTGATGACCGGACCCATTTCTCAGGTGGAGGCACCCAGAGGGCGGTGTCCATTACCTCCGATGATAGGGTGATAGTGAAGATGGCGGTGAGGTGAGAGAACCTACAGTTTTTACCGTGGACTCCGAACCACGTTGGGCATAGGGGATACTTCACGTGTGCTAGACAGAGGTGAAGGCGTGGATAGGGCCGACTTAAAATCGCCAACCCCTGAGCCGGGAATCGAACTCGGGACCCTTAGAACGGGAGCCGCGAACGAAACCACCGCGCTACCCCGGCGCCCTTCTTTCTCATAAAGTTCAAGTCTGGAAACAGCAAAGGGTTTTAATTATTAAAGTCGCAACGTAGAACGAATTCTTGCAAGTTTTGGTGCTAAGCTCCTGCAAGGCTGAGTAGGCGATCACATCTACATTTACATTTATTATAAATAAAGAAAATGTGTACTGTATAGTGTTCTCAAAAACCACATAGAAAAGCTCTTTATCTCTTTCTAAAGTATAGTTCTGTAGAATACCTGATTTCATTTTATAAGTTACTAAAGAATAAAAGAATATTTAAAGCTCTTGCACTTGAATACGAACACTTTCGTATTATAAGAGAACATGTTACATAGAAAGCTTTAGCATGTCTGCCTCACGTTTGAGAGGTCCCGAGTTCGAAACTCGGAGTTACCTGGATAAGGTTTTTTTCCTGGTTTTCCCTTATCCTGGTAGACGAATGTCAGGTAAAACTAGGCTTATTGAACTCCGGACTCATTTGAGCATCATTTTACCCATTTCATTCATCGTCCGACATGACTTAACGTTGTAAGAGTAAATTAAAACAAGGAAAAAAAAAAATAGAAAGCTTTGAATTTTAATTGAAAATGCTTTCGAGTAGAAAGTTATCGTAGGTATCCTACGGAATAGGCATCTAATGTAAGAGAGATATTTCATTTCAAGTAATATAGCAAGCGATACGTGTAAAGGGTCATGATTCAGCAATTAAAACACAACAAACCAAAAGTGAATCGAAGCTGTTTATAGCATTATGATATCATATGCTACCAATGCCAAAATATGAGTAAGAAAGTTTCGATCATCATCCATCATCATCATAGTTGATACTGTTATTCTTCTTTTACAATCAAGATCATTAGCACGGTATGTTAAATAATTGCATAAAGATAGAAAATTGTGTCTAGCTAAGATTAAAAATCAAAGGATTTGTTAATTAACAACGCAGAAAACTATTTTTCTGGATGATCGCAGACTGTGCACCTTTTCAAAGGCGATAAAATTGGTTGCCTGCAAGTGCATAATTCTCACATTCATCAGCTTCACCTCTATCTAGTGTATGTTATATGGAAATTAAGTAGCTTTGATAGTAATAAAATACTGTATGGCCAAAGAGAAGGTGCAGATGTTTAAAATGACCTCCACCTTAGTTGTATTAAAAACGTTCGAAAATTCGACGATGATTATTCCACAGAATTTTCAGAACCTGAAAGACTGTCGGACAGAGGTTAAGGAAGACATGTTCCACAACTGTTTCACAACCTTTTGTGTGAATATCAGGGGATTTTTCATCCGCTGTTAGTAATGGCCGAGATTGTACGAAATTGTAGTTATAAGCGGAAAAGCGAGGATTCACCATGTAGATTTTACGATCAGTTTACAGTGCTTTCATAAAGAATGTGGATGGGCATATTAATTTAATATATTTTAAACGCTAACTTTGTGTTTATTTGTCACCACTAGCTAGTGGATATAGCAAATGTATTTGTGGCGAAAATGCTCTAACCCCAGGATTAGATAACGTGCATCATGTTAACTAGCAGGACTTGGAATTACTTAGGTAAATGGAAATAAATATTACTACCCTGAGAGAAAGTGTCAGAGAAACCCCATTGGAAATTATAATTATCTATTTGATATTTATTAATCTGAACAAAATATTGAACTGGTCACCGACACTCTCGCATTCGAATTCCAGTCTAGAGATATTTTAATTTGCTTGCAATAATAGCTAACAAGAGGACTTAAGTTTCAATTTTTATCACTTAACATCTTAAGTAATTCATCTCTTTGGAAATTTTGTGTATGCTCCTTAGCGATTAACATATCCCCTTTAACTTTTATGGTCATATCGGCTTGTTTGCCGTGAGAAGCGATTCACTGATGGCATTTTTACTCTTTGAACTGTAAGATTACCGAATGTTTATTTTTCATTAACTACGAACAAACTAATACTTACTATCGACTACAGTCGATAAGATTTGATTCTAGAAAAAAGAAAGGAAAGAATCGACACCGCAACCGGGAATCGAACCAGTGAAATCTGTGTAGGAACGCCAAAAGAGCTAAGCACTCGATCACAATGGCAATCTTTTCTATTACGTCATGATGAAATAAAATATAAGAATATTGCCGATAGTAATTACTAAATATACTCTGATAGTAACACTCATGTTTTACAATACTCAAGTGTGATAATAAAAAGTTAGTTTTATTTCGTAGCAAATTATCTAGTAAAGATCGTATCTAGTAATATCTGTGTGTGTATGTATGAGATAGATTGAGAAATAGAGAGACTTCAGACTAACGCAGTGCTTTCTGACATATTCTTCATGGAGTACTTGGGCCTCCGCGGTCGCTCTAGAACTGAATTGAACAGTAAGAACAGGCAAAGGTAACACCTATCCTTGACTTTTAAACTAATGTTATCCGGTAGACATATTATTGGTTATATAATAAATATTTATTGTAAAAAGGGCACATGAGTCAATAAGTTGGGAAGCAAAAAGCCTTCTATCCGACGACATTACTGTCCACCAACGCAAAGTAAGTCCCTGAGAGGAATGTGCCACCCTCACACAGTAGGAAAAGGACAGTCAATGTTGTGTCAGAGAACGCATGCTACACAAGAAGCAGAACCGTTTAAAAAACATGCGCCCTAATCACTCACTACACTAAAACCGAGAAGATTTATTCACAAAAGTAGGAGCCGCCTGAATGTTTTTGAATGGCCTGTAACTGAACTGACCTGTCGAGGGAGGATGTAGGAACCTTCTCCAACCGTCTCATTCCCCAGAGACTTTCTTTGGTATGCCAGACAATATAGTATAGGTAAAGTCTGTTTAATTAACGATATATAGGTATATTTCGTACTGCGAAACTTCCTTAGTTTTGATATATATATATATATCGCCCAGCTACAATTCTACTGGATTCCATAATAACCCTTATCTTATTCAACGTGCGGTATTTGAAAGAAAGCTCCTTTAGGAGACCGCGCAAAGTGCAGTGCCCATAAGGAAAATCACAAATTTCTTGCAAATGTGCAATCAATTCGTCTAAGATGGGCGCTCTCCCCTTTGCTTAGAGTCTATAAATTTCTCGGTGAATTAAATCACATGTGAAATTATCTACTTTAGAGAAACGTTTCCTTTTGTTTTCACACTTGATCGGCGTCTTTGGTATTCCTTTCGTCACAATATTTCTTACTTTATTTCTGTGAATACTCAGGATTTATCATCAGGTTCATTGCATGACCCCTTACCAAGATTATTTTTCAGCACATATTTATATGTGTTCAGAACAAGCGCTTGAATTTGCTTAGGAACAGTTCCCGTTATAACGTTGTTTTTTGAGGCTTTTCCAGTAACATAACTCGGCCCAGCAACACCTTGCAATTTGTTCACATTATTGTCATCACTTTGATTACTTTCACTTGACTGACAGTTATCTACTACTTCATTTGCATTTACCACTGCATTTCCCTCCCACGGTCTCCACATCGTGAGACACAACGAAATTCTGCGCGTAATGAAACAGATCAACTGGAAGTTTGAACTTTGCCAACTGAGACTCCTCGAGGAGTAAATATGCGACTGTCACTTCGAGAAAATCAGGGTTGCTCCTGGTCCTCAACGACAGTGTTCCATTTCTGAAGTGTGGAGATATATACGGTCATTAGTGGGCGGGAGGGTCAGTTTCCTTTGCGAGGCAAACTGCACTCGCGTTGACTGGACAGACTTTACCACAGCAAAGAAGGTCTCCGCGGAATGAGACGCAGGGGTTTGGAGAAGGTTCCTACACCCTCCATGCACAGGTTTGTGACATCCCATGTCAGTACAGTTTCAGACCATCAAAAACATTTTGACGGCTTCTACTTTTGTGAATAAATCTTATCGGTTTTAGTGTACAGAGTGAGTAAGGCGCATGTTTTTAACGGTTCTGCTCCTTGTGTAGCATGCGTTCTCTGTCACACACATTGGCTGTCCTTGTCGCACTGTGTAAGAGTGGCACATTCCCCTCAGGGACTTACTTTGCGTTTGTGGACAGTGGACAGAACGAATACCTGGCTGAATCGGTCGCTCGGCTCAGCAGGAGTTATGGCCGCTCATAGATTTTGTGGATTGGGAGTATGTGAGAGTTCTTTTGGGAGTCCCAAGTTATTTTTCAAAGGCCACTAATTGAGAAAATTAGTCCTATTGTTCTGGTTTATCAGTTGAGCAAAGTAATTGTTCGAGAGTGTTTGGAAGTAATAACTATCATTAAGAAACGATTTTGTTTTTTTATGCTTCTTTTATGGAAGTGAACTATTCTGATTTTTATAGAGCTTTCACTGTAATTAGATCCTCTTAGAATTATCACAAGAATAATGTTTGTCGACGATGACAACATAAATTTTACAGAAGTATTGGCGTGAGCTTGTTTGTGCAACTTTCTTATTGTAATTGAAAATCTAGGCTGAGATTAATATAAATACCGTCGCTATTGCAATCTGAGAATATATTTTCCAGTAAAATTTATCATCAGAGTGCGTGATAAACTTCTCTTTATTTGTTTTCTAATTGAGTTTTAAGGCTCCAGTATTGACTGGAATATTAACATGAATGAAACATCATTCATATCTGAAGAGATCCAAATATAACCAATTTGGCCATAGAAGCAAGATACTTTAAGGACCGCTGAGAATACGATAAGAAGCTCTTGGTAGATATTCTTCAGTTGACACAAAGTAGCTTAGAAAGGGACTAGGGATCGCGGTTTATTGACTGTTATTGTTTGTGTAGCTTTGTGGTTTCGTGCACAACCACGTGGAAAATCTCAGCTTTCTGTAACCCAGCGGTAGATGGCTCTGCGGTGGAAACCCTGTCATTACTGCAACCAATGAATGGTTTTAGTTTTTGCTACATTATGACCGCATTAGAAGAAATTATGAAAGAATATACAAAATTTATTCCTGTCAGCTGAATCAGGATTATGTACATTTTACATTCAAGAGGCTTTAAGAGAAGATTTCCTTTCTAATATACACTCTAGAAAATGGAGATAGACGATTACATGAATCATGAATTGTTACAAGGGAACTTAGCCACGAAATGTAAATTTTCGGATAATCAATAAAAAATAGGATTTTAAAGCATATGATAGTCTCAGATTGATGCTGGTTGCACGTATTTGATTTATATCTTTAGTATAACACGAAATAATGTATGTTTTGATATTTTGAATTTTAGAAATTGCGCTTT
>CM060949.1:62204712-62340597 GCA_030765055.1 Mantis religiosa
TTTGGGGTGTTAACTGTTTCAGAGATATACTTGTCTTTTGTATGAATTTACCAACACTTATACTTTTCTCAAATGAAAGATTCCTGGTGTTTTCCTTCTTGCCCTGCATAGAGAAGGGAATTTCAAAGTCACTACAAAGTGACTAGCTATTAAAATTTTACTACCCCTTAGGTCTACACTATTCCCTTATTTCCATTGTACCTATAAGAAAATGTGTAGTACAACTATTTCTAGTTCTATAAATGTCTTCACCAGTTAACACGAAGTACATGGAAGAATAAGCATTGAAGGAATATTTTGCACGAGAGTTTGTAAAGAAAACCCTATAACGTCGGAGTTTTAAAAATAAATTTTGAAAGCAGTGTCTTTGATATTCTACAGTCATGTGGAAAAAAAATGTATTGATATAACGGCGGGGCAATTTCGTTTGGCAGATATATTAAAATCTGAAACCATTCCTTCATTAGGTGCTAAATTTCTATCTCTGCATTTGGCTTCAGTAGCTGATACTTACATATCCACAGTCAGTTATGAGGCATAGGAATTTTTAAGCAGTTATCTTCAAACGTATCTACACTTAAATCATGTATCATTGGAATGAAGGCAAAACAGTAGAGGGTCACTCTCACTGTCTAGGGCTACATGAAAACGACAAAAGACTGTATGAGGGATCGAGGGGGGGGGGTGTGGTTTGCTGTCCATAACACCCCTACTTGTAATCTAAGAGACAGTTCTACCATATTTCCATCTGTTCTAGCTTAAGGAAGGAATGGTTTCAGATTTTAATATATCTGCTGAAGGAAATTGCCCCGCCGTTATACCTATTAATATTTTTTTTTTCACAGGACTGTAGAATATCAAAGACACTTCTTTTAAAACTGATTTTGTCCAACAGTGACATTTGTTTTTTCTTCCTGTCAAATATATTTATAGTACTTTTATGTCTGAACCTTTTAAAGGGCCTACATATTTATATCTTCTCATCCTTGGAAAATGCTGAATCTTATATCAATTTTGAATAATGCTATTCATACATAATGATGTTGCCTGAGGTTTAAGAAGTAAGCGTCTTGAACAATAATAATGAAATATGTATATCCAATCTTGCGAGGAAGAAATCCTCTTCTCGGGGAACCTTCTGTTTTCGGTTGCGTCCGTATGGTTATATACAAGCTGATCTCAGTATTAATGTAGACACTGCGCATGTCCTCTCTTCTAAGTGAAGAGTCAGTCTGTATCTAATGCAATATTAGTAAGTGATTACTATAACCCGGATTTCTAAACAAAATGCTTATAAATGCTTTTTTTTTTTTTTTTTTTTTGCTAAATTAGGCCTTTGCGTGCTTATTTTATGCATTTTAATTAAAACAGCTTATTTTATCCAAGTAATATTAATTTGAAAGTAAATATTCACTCCTAGCCATCATTTTATCTTCAGACAATTTACATCGTCTCGCTTAAAGAGCCGATATGAAAACGTGGATCTTCTTGTTTCAGGCGTAAAGAAAGTGTTTGTACTGTCATCGATTAAAATAATAAATATATCCTGGCGCAACAGCCCTAAGAGGGCCAAGACCTACCAATCCGACTGCCGGCCTCACGCCCACTTACGTAAGGTAGAGATGGGCGATCATCTAGCCGATACGGGAAGGAGATGTGGTCAGCATCTCGACATCCCCCAACCGGAATGTTGGTTTTTGTGACCAGGGTCGCTTACCTAGCGTAAGATCCTTACATTCCTCACGATGCTGAGTGGGCACCAGCCCTACACCCGGGACTTAAGATCCGCATCCCATGGGTGGTGATACGGTCCCTGTTAGGCATAACATCAGCATAATAACAGCGAAAGTCATATTAAATGCATAATTAAGGGCGGATAGATGCCACAATATGAATTAAGCTAAATTATAACAAATATAGAGGGTAATGATTTAATATACAGGTGCAGAAACTAAACAGGTAATCCCAATACATATATTTTATTGCAAGCACAAGAACCCAACGTGTAAAGAGAACCGGGAAAAGGAACACTTACCATCACAGGAATTTTCCTTGTGTTGAGCCGACAAAGGGGCTTCGAGAATCGCCCAGGCTAGACCCTAGTCACCAGCCGAAGCATTGGTCTGCACATGATACGTGATGAGACAATAGACACCGGGGATTTAAGCTACTCTTTTGCAAACGTGCTCTGCATTAATTATCTAGACCGTGTGGAAGTGAAAATTGCATGGAATAAATGCCTCAGAAACTCAAAATTGCGATGAAATTTAAGAGTAGGAATGAAACATAACCTATAAGGAACGAGTAACAGGTTACATGACCTTTAAAGTGTCCAAAATTCGGCGAAAGGAAGGGGAAATTTGTGCAATGGCGACGTTTGATGTTTGCTAGGAAAAACACTCTGTTTTGGCAAGCGAGAGGCACAACACGTACTGAAAGTTCATCAAAGTCCGTGTTCGCGAATGGACGGAGCACACACATTAGGCGGTTATCGAACATTCTGTGTTAGCGAGTGAGAGAAATAGCACACATTACATCATTAAGATTTTACCAACCTCTGTTGTTGCATAATCCTCCGGAAATACTCTAGTGCGCGAAGTAATGCTCTCGCTACGTCCAGAAACGACAACGCGTATACAGCTACATACATCACACGGCACGTCCCAGAAATGTACAAGTTCACTCGAGACTGTGATTCAAACTAGCCGTCATGTCACGCGCACAGCAATGGGCAAATCCTAAATCTCGCGCCTAACGTGCGAGTTACACCAACACAGCAGTGACGAGTATTCCAACAGACGTAAGGAAAGGGAAGACTTTCTTGCCAAAGAGTTGCCTTTCTTTTTGCGCCATCGGTACGACAAATTGGTTTTCGGAGGGGATTTTAACTGTGTGCTTAGTGCAAAAGACCAAACTGGACATTACCAACCGTCCCCTATGTTAGACCGTATTTGTAAATCCTTGGAGCTGCAGGACGCCTGGGAATATCTCTATGACACTTATGTTGAATATACCTTTCACCGAAACACTACGGCTTCCAGAATCGACAGAATTTATGTTAGTACAACCATGAAGCAGCAGATCCGCAGCGTGAGAGTGCGACCTGTACCTTTTAGTGACCACCATTCGCTGATGATGACGCTGGTGCATACCACCCGGACACCGACAATGGGCAGAAGTTATTGGAAACTAAACAGTGAGCTCCTCCAGGATGAGTCAATCCGAGAAAAGTTTCGACTGTTGTGGACGAGGTGGCAGCGTACTGCTAAAAACATGACTCCCAGTTTGCTGAAACAATGGTTATATACGTTCAAACCAGCCATCCGTAATTTTTATAAAGGTGAAGGTATTGAGAGGGTAAAGGTGCGACGTCAACGGTTGAATTATTACTATGACCTGCTAAATGACTTGTATCAGCAACAGTGTGATGGCCGAAACGTGACGCAACATATTGTTGCCGTCCGAAAAAGGCTTTGTTGTTTACATGAGGAACTTTGCCGGGGAGCACAGATCCGGGCGGGCGACCGCTCGGTGCAGGACGAGGAGAGAACTTCTCTATATCATTTAGCGTCCGAAAAGCACTCAGGGACACGAAAATATATTTCCAAGTTACGTTCGTCGGGAGGAAACTTACTGACGACCTCACGAGAAATCTTAACGGAGGTTCAGGATACATTTACCCACAGATTTGCTGCAGTGGATGTCAACAGAGCAGCACAGGAATATGTCTATACGCTAATTGAACCACTTGTAACGCCGGAGATGAACGTGGCCTTGACTGAGGACATAAGGGAAGAAGAATTGCGCACGGCATTAGCGTCGGCCAGCATGACTTCTGCACCAGGACCCGACGGTATTGGGTATCAATTCTACCGTGACAATTGGAGTATAATAAAAGATACTTTGCTTGGTGTAATGTTGGAGTTACAGCGAGGTCCGGAAATCATGTCTGGATTTAATGAAGGCGTCATTGTGCTCATTGCCAAACATGCGGCAGCACTAGATGTGAACGATTATCGCCCAATCACGCTTTTAAATTCAGATTACAAATTATATACCAAGATTATCGCCAACAGGATGAAGAGATACCTGCCTGACATGATTGGGAAAGGACAGACCTGTGGAATCCCAGATAGGACGATTACGCAGATTCTAAGAACGTTGCGAGATACCATTATTGAATGTGAGCGCACACCTGATGAACCGGTAGCAATCTTGGCGTTGGATTTTACCACAGCATTTGACAGAATTCATCACGGTTATCTATGGGGTGTGCTACGACGCTTTGGATTCTCTCCCTCATTTTTGACTGTCATACAACGGCTCTATGCAACGGCATATTCCAGAATCCAAGTAAATGGATTTTTTACGCAGCCAGTGCTTATAGAACAGTCCATCCATCAGGGATGTCCACTGTCGATGATCCTATATACGATGTGTGTAGAACCCTTAATAAGAGGCATAGTCTCCGTACTCTATAGGAGAAAAAACCTCTTGAATCTTGAGAGAGTATTTGCGTATGCGGATGACATTACACTGGTGCTCACGGATTCTGGTGACCTCACAGCAATTGAACCAACGTTACTACAATATCAGAGTGCGTCAGGGGCTTTGATCAATTACAGTAAATCACATCTCCTGGCCTTGAATAACTGGACAATGGAGGACGCTCGGTTTACACATCAATCCGAAATTAAGGTCCTAGGTCTGTTGCTAACACCCCGCCTGGAGGACCTGATCGCAGTAAACTGGAGAAGAATTGTTAACCACTGCATATATAAATTGACCTCACAGTTGACGAGGAATTTAAATTTTGTGCAGAAAATTTGGCATGTGAATACCTTTGTGCTTGCGAAGCTGTGGTACGTGGCACAGGTGCTTCCGATGCCCCATCAGTTCTCACAACGGTTAGAACGGGCAATAGGCTATTACATTTGGAAGAATCAGTACTACAAAGTTGCCCGACCACAGTTGCGGAGGAACATAAATAGTGGCGGATGGAATTTAGTGGATGTGCAAGTGAAGTGTCGTGCCCTGTTATTGCGTTCTATCCTGACAGCCATCAATGGCCAAAGTAGCCAACAGGATATACAGTTCAGCAAACAAGTGATCGGCGCACATATGGTAGCTCCTGCAGCCTTTCGACAGGTGCGAAGGGATTATGAGAGAGTTTCGCCTTTAATTGCAAGGAAAACAAAGACGTTGACATCCAAAATTATATATATAAGGAGTTATTAAAGGATTTCTTGGCAGTACCGGCGGTTGTTCTGAAATATCCAAATACTCCCTGGAAAAATATATGGAAACTCTTCGGCTATCGTTTTGTACCATTGGACTGGAAATTAACCTTGTATCAGTTTGTAAATGAAATCATTCCCACGGAAGCTAAGAAACATAAACACAATATAGTGCCGGCGCCGTGGTGTAAACATTGTGGAGACGTAGATACGCAACTTCATAGAATAACCAGCTGCGTAATGGTACGCGACATTTGGAAATGGACCAAGAAGCAGACGGGACCCATGATTGGGGTAACGTCGGAAATTTCTGTAACTTCAGTTTTGTTAGCTTGGAACTTCCAGAAGGGAGCAACAGAGCACCCACAGATATGGTTGACCTTTGGTTTCTACCATTACTGCCTGAGTTCCGAGCAACCGACTCTAACAGAGTTTAAATCATGGCTAAAGGCTGAAAGATATAGGATGAAAGATATAGGATGAGACGATACCCTAACATATGGAATCTCCTGAATAAGCACCTGGACTTTAATTTATGAGACTTACAAAAAAAAAAAAAAAAAAAAAAAAAAAAAAAAAAAATCAGAGCCCATCCTTCTTCCCAATCACACTTAGTACATAAATAGACTTTTTTCCTTTTCCCTTTTCCTTTAAAAACAAAAACAGATGTTTTTTTTAATTAGAAAAAAAAATTGTTATGAAAAGAGGTCTATAAATATATATATATATATATATATATATATATATATATATATATATATATATATATATATATATATAGCAAGTTCTTAAAAAGGTCTAAAAGTCTAAAATAGGTCATTTATCCTAGTCCCTAATATCTTATGCCAATCATTAATAATTTACCGATCCCAGGATTACTTTCTTCAGATGACCTAGTTGTAGGTGCAATAAAAAAAAAAGTAGAGAGGGCGACCTGTATAAATAAACTTGCCATTCAACGGTCATGGTGTCAGGACGCACCCACTCCGTGAAACCCGAAAGAGAGAATCCATGCAGAACTAGCCTGAGAAAAACCCCGACCTGTTGTAAACCTCCCATCCGTAGCCCTCGCCCGTCACATATCATATGAGGTGTTGAGTGCCGGGAGGGCTCAAAGAGGTACTTAACGGGCAAGTACCGCATCAGTGGGATCGAACCCGGACTGCTATACTGTCGCCGATTACAGTTCAAAAATTTCATGAAATCCTTCTAAATTTGTCTGTACCTCCTCACCCAGTTTTAAGTCGATCAGGTTCTTGGTTAAAGGCCGTGTCATTCTACGCAGAAAATTTCAATGAAGTAAAAACATTGCTATCCTCCTTAGATGCAGAAGATGCAAGCAACATTGCAACAGCTCAAGAATGTTTTGCTAACATTGGCATCCAAGATAAGATAAAGTACATCCATAACTGCTTCTTCAAAATACCTGCTATTATAACACGTTTGGAAGCTCGAAATAATACCTTGGAACATTCATTTTCTTTGATAGATGAAATTTCAGTAACGTTGTCTTCAGAGACTCATGGTATTGTGAAAACTACCTTTGAGAAACTCAGGTATTAATAAAAAAATAGCCTGGTACGAAACACTGTGTAAAATTTCTTCAAAACTTTCTTGTACAGAAATGTATATCGACGAGAAATTCATTCATAAAGAACTGTGGTGCTTTTCCCATGTTCAGTAACGTCATGCAACGTTGAGAGATCCATTTCACAGTATAAAACTTCTTCATTAAAAACATAGGAGCACCCCTCAAGAAAAACTCAAGATAACTCTCTCGTGTACTGTAACAAGCTTGAGTAAGGTAAAAATTCTACCAAACAATGCATTTATGATTAAATTTGTATTTTTATTTGCTTATTTGTTTCATTTTTCGCGCTTATTTGCTTGCTTATTTCACCATCTGATTGTGTTAACAAATCCGGGCTCTAGTGATTACGAATAGATGTCATCTAAAGTGATACTTGATTTGCCTACAGGTTATTAAAATGAACGACAGAAATCGGCCAGATCACATTGGATCTTTAGACAAATATAATTTGAAACTATAACTACCGAACATACGCGAACAGAAAATTTCAAATCGCCTCAAAGAAGATGTAATTAGTAGGTACAGAGTGGTAATACCTACTCTTTCTTGATGGCATGTTGGTTTTCGTTCTTATAGAAGTTTCTGCACCGTGGCTGAGTGGTTAGACCGCTCGACTCTCACCAAAGCGGCCCGGGTTCGTTCCTAGGCGACCGTAAAGTGAGATTTGTGATGGACAACACGGCGCATTGTGGGACCTCAAATTTCCCCCACCATCTTATTCCACCGGAGCACCATCTTCATCTCATGTATCACTAGCGTCACTGCCTGCGGTGCCGTATGTAGTAAAAGGGACGTTAAACACTACAGTTTCTCTTATAGAAGCCAAATAAATAACCCCGAAAGACAGAGTTCATCTAAAAGCTTAAAGAGCTTAGTAGATAGTAAGATTTCTAATTCAAAAAAGATTTAATTTATTGAAACAGCGGTCCTAAAATTAGAGACTTTAGTACGAAACAATAAAATTAGAAGTCAAAAGTTATAAACATTCACAAGGAGCACATTTACACTGATTTTGCAGATCGAACTGGGATGAAAGTAAACAGAAAATAAAAATGCTGTCTGCCCAGGACAAGAAGGCAAGCTAGAGGAATGTGTAACGTAAACACTTTTGCTGTCCGCACGGGGTTTAAGCTGGCCTTCTGAGTATGACAAGGGTGTTAGGTTCGTTTAAAATAAGTGTTGTCACATAACTCACCCAACATACCTAGTATCTATCACTGCATTTGCTGACACGAACATTAGATCTGGCAGCATGGGTGACTGATATGCACTCGGATACACTCATTTCCTAGTAAACAATTCCACTAACAGAGCAGATTAACAGTTCAAAGCCTTCCCCCCTTCATTTCTCTCTTGCCTTCTTGTCGTGGGCAGACAGTATTCGTGTCTCAGCTTTCTCTCCTATAGGTCCAAGTGAAACAAGAAAAGCGTTGTTTACAATTTTAGAATTATTAATAATACCTATACCTATTAGTCTTTGCCATATCGGCGTTTAAAAAGCGTTGGATTGGTTTATGTTGCAGACGGGACTCGGCACGGAGTTCCATTCTTGGTCTGTTGTGGCATAGGTAGCGGCATAGGTACAATAGGAGGAGGATAAGGCGAGAGAAGTAAGGGGTGCCCGTCAAAAGGAGTCAAGACAGTGCAGAGGGCATGGTCTGTACAAATGATCAGTTGGAAACTCCCCGGCAGGCCAGTACAGTGGCATCCCACCAACTGTGGTCCTGAAACGCCTCACCAGGTCGGCCCGGAGACCACTCTACTGAAGGAGGAAGTGTTTACCAGAACATATTATCCTGAAATGCAGTGCCGAGAGTCCTGCAGACACTTTTACCCTGAAAAAGACCACCAGATGATAGATGATGTGAAATGATAATGGAAGAGAAATAGAGGGATAGGATATTCGGGGGATGTAATTAAACTACCCAGCATTCGCCTAGTGACCCGGAAACCCCCAAGAAAACTAATGGGCCAGGTGGGCTAACCACAGACTAAACCGCCTGAGCCATGAAGCTCGGTTTAAGAAGCACAGCTGAGAGAACTTCTAGACATTTTTGGGTCCCATTTCCTTGAGAGGCACCCAGGGAATGAGGCATGGGAAATTCAAGCTAATTGCGAGCGATTTTCTCTTCGCTACATGTAATCTTTGCTCTAAATTATCTTTAGTGTGTTCTTGCGGACGAATACTTGCGAAGCAAAGTTAGTTATCCTGTTCCAAACATCTGATCGATTAGCAGAAGACAAATTTAAGTTCAGCCGTTACATCTTAAAAGTTCATAATTTTTCACGACAAGTAAGGTACCTATGGGAGACAAAAGCAGAGTCACGTGTATTTTTGTTTTTGATATATTATGACTTTGTAGGTTCGTAGAATTATGTCTTGTTTACAGAAATTTTAAATGCTCTTTATTGCAATAAACAGTAACTTGCAGCAGAAAATTGACGTGACATACACAACAGTAGTCCTCAAGGTCGTCTCCTTCTCAGCTGCACGTAAACAAACAAAAGAAATCACTGCGGTGCACTTCAAATGTCCACACACTCATTACATTACACAATTACTGCACAGCTGCAGCTCAATTAACAACTGACTCCGCTCTAACACTTTGTGGGTTTTTTATACCTCCAGTCATTGTTCTAGAATGCAGTCGATCGTTCAATAACGGTCGCGACGCAGCGAAAGAAAGACGGCACTATCTCTGTCTGTCTCTCTCTCTCTCTCTCTCTCTCTCTCTCTCTCTCTCTCTCTCTCTCTCTCGCCACTATCTGTCTCTGGACACGCACACCTCCGGCTTTGCGGCGGCTCCAACCAACAATGCGGTCGGCGACAGTATTTTTATATGAAAAATTACAGCTTATCCACACTCAGTGTGACAATTGCCCCTTGTATATGGAATGTAATTTTTATAGTTATTACCTTAGTTCCTTGGATGGAGATTATATGTGTAAGTACCTACTTTCAAATTAAGGCATGTTTTGAATCAATGAGAGCACTGGCGGTTAATTTGAATGATTGAAAAAGTTATTCGACAGAATTAGAAACAAATACTTCAAGCAGCAGATAGGATAATGTTAGAATGGATACCAAAGAGTTGAGCAACAGCATGATGTTTCATACAATTGACTTTGTTTAATGGTGCAATTTAAAGAACTCATGTTTTTGAAATTTATATTAAAAATTAAAACTGTGGAGCAACAAGGCATCTATAGGTATACCTAGGTATTGTAGAATACTATCATTGGGTAAGCAATAGTTAATATTATCAGAACTGGTGCTATGAAGGTCAACAGACTAGTGCTCACCATGGTGCACGCCGAATGCATACCTACTAGTGCTCTTTCCACACAAAGTTCAGCAGGATATTCTATAATTAAGTATTTAGAGCTGTATAGCATGTAGCACATATGTTAAAGTTAAAGATTAAAGGTTTTTATACTAAATAAACTGTTCATTGTCTTGAGTGCCCGCCTCGGTAGCGTAGATGTTAGCGTGTCTGCCTCACGTTCAAGAGGTCCCGAGTTCGAGTCTCGGTCAGGGTGAGTTACCTGGATAAGGCTTTTTCCGGGGATTTCCCTTATCCTGAAAGACGAATGTCAGGTAACTCCAAGCTCCATGGACCCCGGACAAATTTGAGCATCAATTCATCCATATGATATGACTTAAATATGACTTAAAAGTTGGAGGACGTAAATTGCAAAAAGAAAAAAAGAATTATCCTGAGTATGCAGCTTGACTTTCGAAACAAGCTTTCATCAAATGAAAGTTGAATCTTATTTGAAAATGCCCCCCTCCCGATCAAGATTTGAAAATTTTCGTAAATCCTGCACATTCTTTCTCAAATTTGCTTAATTATTTATTTACATCAAAATTCAAATTTAACATTAACTTTTTTACTAGAAAACTTTATGGAAAAATAATAAATTATGTAACATTTCTATTTTCTAGACTACGAAGAAATAAAGTGTTTAAAACAAGCCTATCGTTGCGTTTGCAAACAAATATCTACAGGATATACCAAAAGTCACACACCATAGGGAAATAATTTGTTTTTAAATTTGGTTCAGGCAAACAATGTTGACTACTGAAGATATATAGGTAAATACTATACTACCACATTGCGGCGCTTATTGAGACGAACACAATGTCCCTTGCTCGAGACATTATGGTCATTGGTTCACGTGTTATAACGCTTCCCGCAAAAAGTTACTGTCCACGTGGTCTTTAGGCGGGAAATTCCTCTATTTATTGAAGCTTATATCTTGACAACAGACAGTCGTAAAAGTACCTCAATCAGTATCTGGGGGTTTAATGACCTATACTGTAACAGTCAGAGGTCCAATTTTATAATGTGCCTGTGCCTGTGCTTAGCTACCTACTACATCTGTTTAATGATGTCCAGTCATGTCCAATCATTTGGACATTGAAATGCAGAGATGCAAACCAACATTTGAATCCTGATATTACTAACTAGATAAGTTTAAGGATGGTTTTGCAAAGCGATTTTATTTTTCGAAACTTTGTTGGTAATACAGTATCGGACACTTATTGCGTTTATGGCCCCCCCCCCCTCTATTTGCTGTGAAATCTCGTTTAAAGTATCTCTATAACACTGGGGGGAACTAACAGTTGCCAATCAACTGTGATTTGTGTACAATAGCTCGTGGGAGATAGCGGATCTTCCATGTTTGCTTGTTGTCTGTCATTAAAATTAAGTACAGGTCATCCAGTGAACTCATAAAATTGCAGTATCTGATGAATTTTGTTATCGGTGTAGTGTCGATCTATGGCATGCAAGGAATGAAGTATTGACACGTGTAAATATAACCAACAAATTAATTTATCCTCTTTATTAAAATTATTCTTTGTTTTCACATTCTCTAAAGCCGGAGTCATTCTGTTGCTTCCATGGAATACACGTCCTTCTCGAGTATGTTGATAAATAAAATTCAACAGAAGTACGTACTTTCGGACTCCCTAAATCCGAAAACAAAAGGCTACATGCGTCTATGAACAGCTAACTCAAAATTCACAGTTCATTATTCCAATATTTTGGAAGAGGACACGAAGAAGTCTGTATTTACAGGGTATCCAGGGGATTTTAATACAACAGTGAAATATCGTTGGTTTTCAGTGCTAATGTAAACACCTAAGCTCACTTAGGAATAGGCGAGCTGTTGTTCAAGGTTGGAGCGTTTATAGTTGAGAAATATTCACATGTATTATATTCTTGAATCCACTTATTGTATTATTTCTCAGGCTTAAAAAAATTACTAGAGATTCACATTTACAAGCGTAGATAATTAAAGATTCAGCTGTTACTTTATCAAGCAGTATTAAACAACCTTTATTTGACCTATTATTAGGCAAGTGAACTGAAAAAGTAAAATGTGCCGATTAGGTAATCCTGTACATTTTTAATGACGTGCCGTAGTGCTAATTAGATACCTATAGATAAATACTCGAAAAGAAATAACATTTTTGTCTTGGTAGGATTTGAAATTGAGGAAGCTTACCTAAGGGCATAGAAATATTCCTTGAGGAATTGTGTAGTCATATTACGCCATACCTGCAAACATTCTGGACACTTGTGCTTATCTTTCGATTAGATATGATTTCCGGATCTAAGTATTAAGGCAAGTTATAGAGCACCAATTGCACTGATTTATAAAACAAATCCACAAATAAAGTTTAAAACATTACATCTATATTGGTCTAGTATCTAGTCATTAATCAAATAGGGAAAGACACCAAATATGAGATACCTGTTTTACAAATGGGATCTTGTCATAAGGTGGTATTCGTGTGAACTAATCTTACACCATTTATAGGCATGAACAAAAATTTCCTGCGATTTCAGTACTTTGTGAGCATCCAGTAGTGTGTTGTCGCCCGTAAAACAAATGTTTGCCGCCTCCGACATCAAAGTGTATTTTCAAAAGAAGGTATTACTCGACAGAGCGTATTGACCTTCAGGTGACTAGTGCTGTAATCGTCTCTTATCGGGTCTTATCTGGTCGATTAGAAGAGTAAAATATTAGTAAGTTGATGTTTAGTAACTTACGATTGGAAACTGCGTGTGTTATATGATATGATTTCTCGCGCCTGCGATGTATGTCCCATTGCTGTCCAGAAGACATGATTATATCTGAACAGAGTATACTTACACGACTCACCGTGTATGTGCGATAAGCTGAAGTAAACATCTCTGTATTGCGAATTTTTTCCTATACGCCTTCTCGCTTTTTAATGGCGGTTGTCAAATAATATGACAATGACATTTAGATAGATATTTTTCTAGGTCCACCCTAATAGGTTTGAGATACTGACAGTATGTCAATATGAAGTAGGTATCACTCAGTAGAGTCTTCGTAGTATGTCATACATAGTTGAACAACACAAATATTGCAGAGGCACCGATTTCTACTTTATTGTGTTATCAACTGTTAGAAGTTCATATTAAAAATGATTTATGTGTCGATTTTTTATGAGGGAAAAGAGAAAAAGTGATGAAAGGGAACCCTGATAAGAGTAGAGGAAGTGATAAGGGGCAAAGAAATGATATACCTTAAAGTTTCGAAGAAATGAGGGATGCCAAAAGTGACATCGAATGGTACTTTCGTGATGATGCTTCGTTCTGGGAATAAATTAATATAAGTCCCTCTGGGAAGGAAACCTGTACTGCGCCTTCAAACAGATGAGTAACTAATGAAATCTGTTTTAAATAGAAACGTATTTTGGTAGCTATCCGAGCCAGATTTGCAATTCTAGTACGAGTAATCAACCCCAGTTCAGCTTTAGCAGCTTTGGTTAGAGGCTTCACATACAGAAAACATCTCATTCATAAACAACTTTTAAAATCTAACAGGTGTACCAGCGTGAAGATACAGCTTATGCAACAAAGAAAACGAAAACTATCCAAATTAAAGCTAAATACAGATCTTAACAATTCCATCAGTGCTTGAGAAAATAAAATTGTTCTATAACCTATGTTAAACTACTTCAATCCTGATGTAAGCGAATGGGAGGGAAGAGAAAAGGAGACAGTGATAGGGAGACAGATAACGTTAGTGTTTTGATTAGCTCAGGGAATATAATGGGTATTATCTTTTATTTGCATTTACAGAGTTATAAATTATTAAGATGATGTCCACATTGAACATTGGATAAGACGTAGTGGCGTTCTATCTACTGTGAGTTGTAGCCGCTTCTTGGAAGGGAATGCAATGCATATTTGGTAATTTGAATAGTTATTTATGGGTAATGTGTGCCCTTTGGAAAGAAGGAGAAGTAATATGGCTTATTGCAGAGCGCGGCAGGTTGTTAAAAAGGCACGTGGAACGAAATCAAGGTGTAGATATGTGATGGCATCGGATAAGGAGAAGAATCTGACTTTGAAATTACCTTCCCCTTGTGCCACCCTCACCTTCCCCCTCACATACATGCATAAACCATAGCTGGCTTCTCAGGGAAACAAAATGGTGGTGAAGCGCCTCCTCCAGTACCGCCTTCCAGTCGCGCGCCGACTTGACCCGCCACCAATGGTATGGCAGGAGGCGGAGAAGGAGCCTCCGCCTCTGAGCCCGCCTACCTCACACGGCCGCCAGGACTGGGCCACTCCAATAATAAACCGAAAGCAACGTGGCGCGTGTGTAGAGGTGCTACTTGTAGACCGCATGTGGTGAACACTTGGAATTTCTAAACGCACTTCACCACAAGTGATCCCTCATAAACATTGCTTCCATTTCAAGTATTCCGTGACTGAACAGGTCACGGGTATGACATATCTGGATTTTAGTTCTAGATACTTAATTTACAATTATAAGAAATGAAATAATGTAGCTGCGATAATGAATTATATCTAATGAATCTGTTTCAAGTGATGCGATAATATACATTTTAAAGAAAGCGAGCACAAAGTTGTCTGTTACAGCAACATATTTGTAAAGATGTAAACTTGTAGAGAATTTCGGAGTGCATGAAACTGAAAGGCAAGTGAAGGTGTTGCAGTGCGGAGTGGATATGAGGAGGGACCTTTGAGGAAGGGGTTCTTAGATCATGCCCCGGCCAAGCCGCGAGTCTTATGGGGACCAGAAGCCCCCGTACTCGTACATCTCGTTGACAGCCATGGCGATATGGAGTTCGCCAGAGAAGATGCTACCCCTGTCCGACATCTACCGGTTCATCACGGATCGCTTTCCGTACTATCGTCGTAATACACAGCGATGGCAGAACTCTTTGAGGCATAACCTCTCCTTCAATGACTGCTTCATCAAGATTCCTCGGCGACCTGATCGTCCAGGTAAAGGCGCTTATTGGGCATTGCATCCGGCAGCCCTCGACATGTTCGAGAACGGCAGTTTCCTGAGGAGAAGGAAGCGTTTCAAGCTGCCTAAGATAGAGAAAGATGCTCTTGAAGTGGGTCTGGCATCGATACAGCAACAGGGTGCCGTTGGTAACGTTCCTACAAGTACGGTGTCGCTCCTGAAGAACGGATCCTCAACACCGCACACGTCATACCACCCGGGGTTACCGTCCCTGCACGTCCAGCCGGGGAAGTCGTTCAGCATTGATAGCATCATGCAGCAACGAGAGGATTTGCCGCCACCGATACTGTCGGACTCCTCAGCCGCGGCCGCCGCGGCACTTCACCAGGTGCTGCAGCACCCGGTCATACCGCAGCCCATAATGCCGCCTCCACGCTGTTCGGCACCACCCCCGTATCCTCCGAGCTTAGGCCTTGCCGCTACAACTCCAGGATACTTCCAGCACCACCATCATCACCACCACCCTCCGGTGTGCCTACAGCAGCAACTGGCGGCGGCAGCGGCATGTCCCGGGGGCGGTTACTTGGTGCACCCGGCGGCTGCTGCTATCTACGCCGCCGCGCTCGCCACGGCCGGACTCCTACTTCCAGCGCCGTTCAACAAACCTTTACAACCCGGCTTAGTGAAGCCTCATCCTCTGTTAGCGGCGCCGCAACAGTTTGCCGCTCCCACGGCCTCCCTCGTTGAGCTAGAACCCACCACCGACTCCACCTCACCGCCTCCAGCTCAAACTCCGCTTCTGGATGTCGTCGACAATTCAGCGTCATCATCTTCAGCTTCATCTTCCGATTGTATACCACAGCTGCCAGCAGGCGACCTCTAGCGCCAGCGCTGGTAAGTGCCCACTCTTATGTCTTTAGCAATTACTTTTCAAGATTCATATTAGCACTTTCATCTGTTATGAATTTATATCTTTTCCATGTTATAGTATTACAGGAGAATAATTAATATGCTTTCTTTAAGTTAAAAAGATACTTAAATACTTAGGGATGATTAATCAGTGAAAGAAGATAAAAATTGCCAAAATTTGGAACTATGAATTTTGATATTATTAAACACTACAAATTTACTTTAAATGTAGTTTATATAACTGGACGATCCTTAAAAACGTGTCGTATAGCAGTTTATATGTGTACATGTAAGCCTAGCTTCCTATAAAATTGACAGACATTGCAAGTATTAAAGTAAACAAATTATCCAGGAGATAGCTCTGTAAATATCAATTTAACTATAAAAAAGAAAACGAAGGGGGTTGTATACTACTAAATATATTTAAATACCACAAAATGAAAACCAGTATTACTTCAACTTTGTAACTTTCAACTTCTTTGTCGTCTTTCGGCAAATGTTCTTGTTCAAATAGTTACCTACACTGCTGTATTTTTCGATATAAATGTATGAAATTTTGTCTATCTCTTTCAAGTAATAGAGTAAAAACATAGATATTTTTACTGCGCTTAGAAGTGATATTTTCAAGTAATAATAAAGTTCTTCAAATTTAAGCAAAAGTTTATCACATATTTGATAGTTATTTTGTTCCAAACTAATAAATTAATTTAAAACTATTTTCATTAAATATCATAAAAGATTTGAATTATAATATATAGGTATTTTCAAAAAATAATTGCATCGTGAAGAACAATTATTCTATAGACAAAAATTATAAAATTATTTATATTTCAAGAATTAATCAAATATCTATGTATGGAATTTGGTGTGTATATTATACCTACACTAAAATTTAATTGTTGTATTAAAATTTCAAATAAAAATCAAAATGAAATTTTATTGTGAATTTTAAGGTAAAAACATCCGTACCATAATGATGCACAGTTTATATAAATTAATTATTTTAGCTCCTTTACATTAATTTTTTTCTCTAAAATAATTTCAAATTGGTTGTAAGAATACGGTTAAAAGGTACATACAAAATACGGCAACAACGTTCAGCTGTTTATATTAGATCGCAGAGTTTGTTAGTAAGATATGGAAAAATATTTGAAAAATTAGGGTTTAGTTTATTTAATTTCAGTGTTTCCCGTGATAAAAGTTTTGCCTATCTATGAAGAGATTTAATAGCCTATTTACACATAACATTTATGTGGTTCAGGAATTTTTCAGATTGTTAATACAAATTTTTATGGCAGGTAGCTCTTAGACCAACTCCAACTCTTAGAACAACTTAGAGAAAATAAAGCAGAGATAAACAAAAAATATTCTGTTTACAAACACTTGTTTAGAGTGAGGAAATTCTATGATCATTTGCATTCTGTATATCATAAGATGCTATTCTGAAGTACGAATTTAAATTTTTATTTATGTTGTTTGCGGGAACTATTTTAAGTGTACTCTGATTTTATTCAGTGGAACTCAAAATAAGTCAAAATAGCCTATACTTCGAAATGTCTTACCTTATCATCTACAGGATAAATAATGTGTTTATTGCTGTAATATAAGTACATATACATTTTCACTCCAGGCCATACAAGTATTAACGAATGAATATCTGAATACAGTTGCAATTTTGTAATAGTAGCATTAAATAATAAAAAACTAAGTTTTTTGCGAGTGTTATTCTGTATTTTATTTTATTAAATAAACTATTAGGGTATATTTGCTGTTTTATATTTTCGAAGACATCAGGTGCTATGCTTTAAATCCGTAATCACTTGTAGTTTTCCCATGCCTTTGTTTTTGTATGGATAGCAAAATTCTAAATGTTATGTTAAAATTTATATTTTCACAAATTACTGTTCTAAACTTTTATTTGTAATAAATAGAGGATTTTAGGTAAATAAATGAAAATAATCATTTCTTCCACACTAGCCGTGTGTAGGCTAAGGTTTGAATGAATAGAGACAGACTGAAAAATTTAGTGCCGTAGCCGGGATTTGAACCACGGATCTCCAGCAACCGCACGGAGAGCGTGGTTCAAATCCCAGGTAAGGCACTGAATTTTTCAGTCTGGCTCTATTCATTCAAATGGATGGTTGTTCTAAATTACTATAATGTTGAAAAGTACCTTTGTTTCTGAAGTCACCACATGAACGGTAATGTAAGTCGTTTTCTTTCTTTAGGGGGAAAGAAGGAACATTTCCTCTAATGTCCTTAAATGTTACGTAAAAATTAAACTATTCTTTATTTATCAAATAAAATGAAACTACTGGTAGTTCCCCAGCAATTTAATTCAGGCAAAGAAAATAAAATAACTGAGGAAAAAATGTTGTGTTTGGTGAAGTAACTACTGTAAGGGAAAATGTCAGCTTTGCCTCGCACCTTTATTACATTTATATTATTGTATAAATAGTTTAATCTTTGATAGCAAATACAGCAATTTTAATTGCTTTGAGTACTGGACAGATATATTCAATTAACTTATACCAATCAAAAGTGAATGTTTAGGTTATGACAACATACTGAGAGTCAGAAAGTAAATAAATGCATGTTTTCTTGCTACGGAACAGGTATGACAGAAATAAAGCAAAATACACAGAAGAAAAAATAACTTAGTTTATTGATTGTAATATTCAGTAGTTATTAGTGAATCGAGTAACAGAAAGGAACACTCTTATCTAATTATTAGGTTAGTGAATGGGCTCTTCATTTCAAGTAATACATAATTACTAGATTCCTTATCTCCTAAAAGCCTTAATAGGGATTTGATTTGTATTTTTATGCTTACCTTTATGTAATGTTTTATTTTTTTCTTGTGTTGCTGAGGGTCTTCTCGTCCCTTAATAATATTTAAGCCTTTTTACTTAAAAGCTGAACTCTTTCAATTAATATAAAACAGAATTTACCTCGTCCAACCATCCTTTCTTATTCAGAAATACATATTGCCCACTATTATTATTATTATTATTATTATTATTATTATTATTATTATTATTATTATTATTATTATTATTATTATTAGTATTATTAGTATTATTATTATTATTATTATTATTATTATTATTATTATTATTATTATTATTATTATTATTATTATTATTATTATTATTATTATTATTATTATTATTATTATTATTATTATTATTATTATTATTATTATTATTATTATTATTATTATTATTATTATTATTATTATTATTATTATTATTATTATTATTATTATTATTATTATTATTATTATTATTATTATTATTATTATTATTATTATTATTATTATTATTATTATTATTATTATTATTATTATTATTATTATTATTATTATTATTATTATTATTATTATTATTATTATTATTATTATTATTATTATTATTATTATTATTATTATTATTATTATTATTATTATTATTATTATTATTATTATTATTATTATTATTATTATTATTATTATTATTATTATTATTATTATTATTATTATTATTATTATTATTATTATTATTAGATAAAATCACTAGCACTAACAGGCTATAGGATGTATTTACCTATGGCATCAAGCGCCATAAAAAAAACCAAAGTACTGAGAAACTTATATTCCAGCAATTACCTCGCTTTGCTCCTATAGCCATATTATCTTTGAGTTGTTTTTGTGCTCATAAACTTACCTACTTATTTTCTTCTTCCTCTTCTTAGATACTTAAGGCAGAGAAAATACTGAATACTGAATCCCCCTCCTCCGGCCTCTCAAAAGAAATCCTACGAGATTACGTCCTAAGCATACCCTTTTAAGTCCCATGTTTTACAAAAGGGGGTAAGAGGGAAGATTCCTATGGGTGTGAATGCTCAATTGCGTGTTTAACTGTTTATAAAAACGGTCACCTTTTGAAGATGCAAGACACTTTTTAAAAATCTAGATTATTTTGATTACTAAAATTCCATTAGTAGATTTGAGTTTAAAACAATGAATTACATTGCATATGGGTATCTTAAATTGTATACAACTTTTGTAGGCTTCTTTATCCTACGCACAAAAATTCCAGAATCTTGAGGGACAGCAGATAGCAGAGGGCATTTATTTAAATTTATTAAATTAATTTATTAATTAATTTATTTAAATTTTATTAAATTTATTTAAATTTATTTATTTATTTACATAAAATTAACATTTTTGTAGCATTAACCATTTCTGAAGCACTCTTCTTTACATTCATAGTATTAGCAGTATACTTACAAGAAGAGTAATAATATAAATGTTAGAATAATAACACTGGGCAACAATGAAAATGTTTCGGGCTTAAAAATAGTGAATTTACATATATCTGCTGAATCTGGTGATTTCAAATATCACCATGAAAATGGCAGATTAGCTCTTGTTTTGAAGATAAAGTGACATTTCATTTTTTTGAGTGAAGATTTTAAATTTGGGGGAATTTTTTGGGAGTTGGTACACCTGTCAAATAACATCAGAGAGAAATTTTGAAAATTAAGTGATGCAAAAGAGGAAGGCATTTTTGTCGGACCAAAAATAAGAGAACTTATAAAGGATCCTGCATTTGACCAAATTTTGGAGGGGAAAGAAGAGGAAGCTTGGGAAGCCTTCAATGGTGTTGTTCATGAATTTTTAGGCAACAAAAGAGATGACAACTACAAGCATTTGGACAGTGCTCCTGCAAAATTACTGTAACCTTGAATGCAACATGTCCCTTAAGATCCATTTTCTCCACTCCCACCTAGACTTTTTTCCCTTCTAGTTGTGGAGCTGTTAGTGATGATCATGGGGAGAGATTCCATCAGGACATTTCTGTTATGGAACAAAGATATCAGGGCCGTTGGAATGAAGTAACGCTTGCGGATTACTGATGGTCTTTGTATAGGGATTCTGCGGAACTCCATCACAAGAGGCAAGCTAAAAGACGACGAAGTCAATAGACCACCTCATGATTCTCTTCAGACACGACTATCTGCGAAGTATTTTTCCAGCAATTTAGAACTCTTAGCATGTAATTACCAGTTAAAAAATCGAAAGCACCTTCATTGTTGTTAGCATGTATGTAATTAAAATGTATCCTTTTCTCTCAATCCGTTAATATGTAATAATACTTCCACCTTGTGTATATCGTAGAAACTAGAGATAATGAAATTTTTTCATTGTTATATTTGTTTTTCTAAACACAAAATTAGTAGGAATTGCCTCATGAAGTGCTCGAAACATTCAAGAATTATTTTGTTGTTGCCCAGTGTAATATGTACTTTTTAAACAATGGTCTACCTCAACTTTTTATGCACCTTATACGCGCAACAAAATAATATTAAAATTATTTCTGAGAAATATTTATTGTGATTAAGAGGAATTGTTAAAGGAAAAAGGCTTTTGATGAATAATGTTGCGGATAACTGTCCAAACAAATGAGCTGGATTTCTTATATTTGGGGGGAGGGCAGGGAGATTAAAGGTAACAGCTGAATAACAGTTTGCACACTAGCCCCGATTTTAACGAAAACAAATGTTATAGAAAAATCAAGCACGGAAGCTTTCACGGCAGGAGTCATAATTAAAAGGTTCCTTTCGGGCTTAGATGCCGTGGTCTGCTGGAGTTTAGATGTCCAGACGTTTCGTTCACACCTGCGGTGGACATTATTAGTGGCGTCGTCTAGGTCTTTTAAGTCTTCATCTAAACTCCAGGAGATCACTGCTTCTAAGCCCGAAAGAAACTTTTGCTAATTAAGCAGTTTATTTTGGTATAAATCAAGGACCGTCAAACAGCTCATTTCTCTATAGCACAAAAAATAAAAGTTATCCGGAACACCAGTTCATTGCTGAATGTCCAACTGAATTGGTCATATACCAAGGAAGTTTGATTTTATTTTGTGGCAGGAATATGAGACATTACTCCTAGTACTACATTTTTACTCTTATTAAAGTTCTAACGAAATAACTATTTTAGGTATACTTATGAATATTTCAACATTAAAACACTACGATTGGGTACACCTATTGTACTAGATATTTTGAGAAAAAATAAATTCTAGAATTTTATTAATGCAATGTTAAGAATATGCATTCAAAAGCTATAAAGAAAACTGAATTACCTACGTTATTTAATTTCATGATAAAATATATATTTTGCAGTTTTGATTGTAGATACCATTTCGTAATTTTCCAATTATATTACTCATAAATCTGTTAGCAGACTTTATTGCCATTTAATTGCTCCATGACAAATGACTTGTCATATTCAATCATACGGCCTTCACAAAGCATATAATCTATTATTTCTGAATAGAATACTTAAGTCATTCAACTGTTCACGAGTTTCTACCACAGAGAGGTAAATACCATTATACCACAATATGTTATCAGCAGATATATGTGTGTAACCATTCAGAAATTCTAAATCCGTTTTTCTGAAAATGTGTGATAACTCTTTGACACCTGATTGGTCACGAGCAAGCACTTTACACAGAAACTACAGCATTATAGAGCTAGGGTCCAATTGGTAGCCAAATCATGTTAAAGAAATAGAATCTTATAGCCAGAATATTGCAAAATGCAGTATTTATGTTATAAATATGATTTTTAGCACGTAATCTTCCGGAAATCTTCAGCAAAATATGACAGTGCATATCGTCATTTTAAAGGAAAGGAATAGTTCTGGAGAAAAATCAAAGGTCTAAGTATTTTGGGATCAATATTCCTATTTAATCCAAGCTTTTTACTTTTCCAAATAATTGCAGTATCAATAACATTGATTTCCTGAAGTTCACGGAAGTATTACATATTTAAAACTCTTTAGGGGAATAATTACCGCCTGCTTTGCCCGCGAACAGCGGGTCGATTCCTGATAAAATGAAAGTCGAGTTACCGATAAAGTCATTGTGAAGTAAGTACCTACTTGGAATATTATTATTTCAGATACTTATTACCAGTATAATAAATAGGCTAAAGTTTTAAAATCAATACTCATCTTTTATAATAAAAATATTAATAGTAATTTTTAGCACAATATGGCTTAAGTGGATATTATCCAATCACAGAATAACAAAAACTATGACATAGGTGTACCTACGTTAAATTAAAAAACTTCTTTCTTCTGGATCTAAGATTTGGCCTATCCGCCTGTTCCTCAGCTCAGTGAATAGGTACACCCACATCTTTCGTGAAATCCGCACCTCTCTCTCTCTCTCTCTCTCTCTCTCTCTCTCTCTCTCTCTCTCTCTCTCTCTCTCTCTCTCCGACAGTTTCTATTTTCAATGTTTTTTTTTATTTTTTTTATTTTTTTTTTTACAGTCTTTGAATTTATTCTTACAATGTATTTCTGTTTTTGAATTATTTATTTAATGGTTTTATACTGAGTTCTGTACTAACTTATGTGTTAGTTTTTAATCCCTTTTTCCCTTAAAAAACATCTTTATTACGCCTTTTGTCACTCTCCCACCCAGATTATTATGCACTAATGTTTCTGTCTTTTTTGTTCGTATAATTTCCGTCTACTTTCTGGATTTATAATTTGGGTCCTTTGTATATATCAGGAATTCATTTATATTTTACCAGCTTCACGTATATAGGTATAAAAATAATTACAAATACCACCAAAATTGAAAGTAGGAAACAAATAAAAAAGGGTGAGCATATTACACAAAATAAAAGGATTATGGTTTTCAAAGATTAAGAACTATCAACACGATACACATGTTTCTATAATTTTATTTCTCTTTTAGATAACATTTTGCACAATAGCAAACTGGAAAACTTGTATTAAGCTAACTCAAATTAGTTTAGCTTGCTGCTATATACCTTGTGGTTTTGGCAGAGAAAGTTCGGTTAGTGTATGCATATTTAAGATTCATTTTCTTTATATTTTGAAATGTATTGCATGCAACAACCTCCAGTTTGAGGAAGCAGAGATTTTCATAAATGCCTTATCTCAATTGCCCTTCCAATTTACCAAGTCCTTGGTTAGCGTACCACGTAAGTGCACTGAATTTTATTAGAAGTGTAATAATATTTAAAATATGCCAAGGCAGGTCTGTAAATTATCCTCGGTTTTCTTTTTGGAGGTGAAACCCAACGATCTTGAATTTGATTGTTAAGCCGATTGATCCCACTTCAGATTTCTATCAGTCTACCACTTCTTCTGTTCCCAAAATTAATAATAATAATAATAATAATGATAATGATAATGATGATAAAAATAATAATAATAATGATAATTATAATGATAATGATGATGATGATAATAATAATAATAATAATAATAATAATAATAATAATAATAATAATAATAATAATAATAATAATAATAATAATAATAATAATAATAATAATAATAATAATAATAATAATAATAATAATAATAATAATAATAATAATAATAATAATAATAATAATAATAATAATAATAATAATAATAATAATAATAACAATAACAATAACAATAACAATAACAATAACAATAACAATAACAATAACAATAATAATAATAATAATAATAATAATAATAATAATAATAATAATAATAATAATAATAATAATAATAATAATAATAATAATAATAATAATAATAATAATAATAATATAATTTTTATTATATATTATTTATTATTATTATTATTAATATATTATTTTTACTATTATTATATTATTATACTATTATTAATATATAATTTTTATTATATATTATTTATTATTATTGTTATTATTAATGTATTATTTTTACTATTATTATATTATTATACTATTATATTTATATATAATTATTAATTATATATTATTATTATTATTATTATTATTATTATTATTATTATTATTATTATTATTATTATTATTATTATTACTATTATTATTATTATTATTATTATTATTATTATTATTATTATTATTATTATTATTATTATTATTATTATTATTATTATTATTATTATTATTATTATTATTATTATTATTATTATTATTATTATTATTATTATTATTATTATTATTATTATTATTATTATTATTATTATTATTATTATTATTATTATTATTATTATTATTATTATTATTATTATTATTATTATTATTATTATTATTATTATTATTATTATTATTATTATTATTATTATTATTATTATTATTATTATTATTATTATTATTATTATTATTATTATTATTATTATTATTACGGAATTGTTCCACACTACAATAGTTTTCCGTCACACACAAGAGATGTTTAGTCTCCAAGTTTTCTGGTCCTCAGCATCCATGTCTGCCAGTTCCCTTTGTTCCGTGCTCCTTTTAACGGCATTCATTCGCTTCTCTCTAGGTCGCCTCTTCCTCCTTGTCCCTTCCATCTGCCATACCAATATCTTCTTTGGTATTTTTTCATTGGCATTCTTATGACATGTCCATACCACCTTAGTCTTCTCTCTTCAATTACTTCCAAAATATTATTTTCGACTTTCATTTCCCTAATTGAGGAGTGTTTTTTTTTTCAAAACTCGATAGATGCACAAAATGTGTTTCTGAGAAAAACAGCTTTTTTCTATTTATTAGCAATACTAATTGGTTAGCACTGCAACTATATTAATCATTCAGTTCTCCTTTTTATAATACATAATGTATTATACAACCAACGTGTTAATGTTTTTAAGGATTATTTGATTAGATATAAACTTAGAAGCTAAGTACCTACTGCTACATTCACAATAGCAATGTAATATTTTGCTTTATTTACATAACAAACATATTGAATGAAAAGAAATTTGAAACAATATGAATAAGTAAGCTTTAACTTTTATTGGTATCTTCTAGTAAATCTTCACAAAATTCTTTTGCAGTTTCTGGAATTTCAACATCCTTTTTCTTTTCTTTGCTCACTCTACCAGGAGGCATAAAACTTAGTCCACGTATTGGGTAGATACCTATGTGAAATGCGGGAAGATGTTTTACTCTTGTCCAAGAAAGCAATAAGCATGAACATCATCACACTATTCTTGTTCTGACTAGGGCAAGAGTCTGAAAACAAACGAATGGTAGGAGTGTTGCAGGACATCCTTTCTTCCAGTTCCAACAAGAAGTGGTACAAGCTGAGGCAACCTTTAGCAGATTCAGTTTCCAACCATGTATACTAGGAAATGTCTTTGTTCTGGATTTTAGATGGAATCATTATGCATAGATTATATAGCCATACCTGTCTTGCATAGAATCGCTAACAGAAAGTTGAGGCAGTGGTTGTTTCTGCTGCATATCAAAGCCTCAGCGTTATTGTGGTGTTTCTATTTGCACACTTCTTAATATCCTGGCAGCTCGCTTCCAGAAATCCACTTCAGTTGACAATAATCTACTCGCTTGCTATCTACCAATTGTCCAAGTCTCTGATCCATACAAACATGACACTCTGTACCAATGCATTATACCTATATCTGTTTTGATTTTCAGAATGATTAGTAATAATTTTGCTTAAGATCTCAACTTCGTATCTCTTGACTTTCCTCAGAAGAGAAAATAGTTATGCATTAATCAAAACAGTAGTAAAAATTAACAGTGAAATTGTATTTGTATCACAGCTTAACTAAAAGTAAGAACATTATAAAACTAGGTTCTTTTAAAACTTAATTAAAATTACTCTTTTAAGGCAATGAAATAAAACTGCATTTTTCTTCTTCGTGAAATCTCGAACGAAGTTTAATATAAGGAATGGTCTACTTTGAACACAGTTAAACAAAACATGGCAATTAATCACGATTTTTCACAAAGCTCTATAAAGAAAACGTTGACTGTTTTGAAATCAATCATATTAATACTTCTACTCATCCAAATATACATTACACGTATTTTTAGCTTACTTAGCTTGAAAAAATACCTTTCCCAACTGGTCTCTTCCGGAGTAGCTCCAGAAAATTTCAGAACCTGTATAACCGTAGGTTCTCAAATGGCAATGGTTTCCCTTACCGAAGCTTTTGTTTCCGCTGGGTCTTTATATGTGATTTCATGATTTATAATACCTCTCATTACCCCATCCATCCAAGCTTGTTGGCTCTTCCTTTCACCTGGCACCTTTCAGATAATGGTTTTAGATTTTCCTAGATAAACCTCTTCAGACGTTTCCATTATATACTTTATCAGTCTTATCATATCTTCCCATCAGCTCCCTATAAATTGTTTTAAATATCTTGAAACTCTGATAAAACTTCTTTCTGCTTTTTATTCTTTCTCTTTCCTTTCATATATTAGTCTCATATTTCTGTTACATCTCCATTTATGTACTAGACTGGTTGTAATGACTTTATCTTGACCTATTACTTTGTATTTCAACTGTCTATTATTTTCACATATTTCCTCTTCCATTAGGTTAATATATATGTAGAAGTCTGCATCATTACTTGGCCTAATGCCGCAGTTTAAATTGCGTGAGAAAGGTAGAAAGAATATCACGACTTCATGCACAAATAAAAACATTACTGAATATTTTAAAATATTAAAATAATTATAACCGTAATGTAGTAAAAATATTTTAATTTTAAAACAGGCAGATGCAAACAAAAGTCGTGAAAGATTAAATCTACAAATACAGTTTTTTATATCAGAAAACTTTGCATCACAGTATTATCTCGCCATAAATCTGATAAACCGGGTATAAATTTACATATAGAGGTGTTAAACTCGAGTACACTTGATAATGCAATTCTTGGATTGGAAAAAGACTATAGGTAAGCAATAAGTTATTAAGAGTAGATATTTATACACTAAATACAATAAAAGAAAATCTAACATGAAACAGGGCTTAGCCGTGTTTCTGAAATGCTTATAAAATAAGCAAAGCCCTTGTAAGAAGACTATAGTAACTTCGTTTCAGTTTAACTAATGATAAAATAGTTTATCACCATTCTGGTATTATGAAATCATATGCTCTGTTAACGTTTCACTGGATACTCATCTTGAGTGAACAAAATCTAAGGAAACTGCAAGCTCAAAATGAGAAATTCATTGCCATTAACAGCAGTGGCTGGTGTTTTCTTATGATTTGCTGGTCTAAAATGATAGTCACCTTAAAATTCTCCTTCAGATTTCAGAGATGAGTGTGTCTTATATTTTATAAATTCTTTCCAAGCACTGTTCACTGTAACTGTCTCCACACATTGATACAGTGCCAAGAATAATACAGATCCATCATAAAATTTGTGTTACGTAAAGTTTAATGAAGTCCTGCACCGTGGCGTAGCAGGCTAAAGGCAGCATCGTTGGTCCATGGCCACGGAAAGCGGCCTGGGTTCGATCTAACTCATGGGGTGCGGATTTTAAGTTCCGGGTATAGGACCGGTGCCCACTCAGCATCGTTAGGAAAGTGATGAGCGGCCCTGGTCACGAAAACCAACGTTCCGACTGGGGGATGCCGAGATGCTGACCACATCTCCTCCCTGTATTGGTTGGATAATCGACCATCTCTGCTGTGCGTAAGTGGGAGTAAGGCCGAGAGTCGGGTTGATAGGCCTTGGCCCTCTTAGGGCTGTCACGCTAGGGTAAAGAAAAAGTTTACTGAATATTTTAACTAGCGCATGGTTTAATTAATCAGTTTTATGTTTTGAAGAATATCACACAACTTAGGATTTTGCGGCGAGCCTCCTGAAATTCCAAACTTTCCCAAGTCAGGACATGGGAGGACAAAACAGCAATGGAGTAGTGAAGACTAAATGTATCTACTATGATAAAATTGTCTACTGAAAAAGGAGGCGGCAATTGTTAATGAAAGTATATGCTGGAAAAAGAATTTTCCCAGAGCCGCAATTTTCCTAGATGTGCTAAAAATTAAAAAGTGACATCGCTTTCGAATCTACAGTAGCATCGAGTTCATTATTTAATGTCGCTTCTTAATTTCCTTATTTGGTTCTGAATAATTTTCGTGGAGACAGAATTGGTTAAATTCTGTTAAGGGACTCAGTACTGGTGTTAGTTTCCCAAGAAATAATATTTCCTTTCTCATTTTTGACACACTGAGGATTCCTGTACTGCTACTGCAGTAAGCTACTGCAAAAGAGCCATGATACAGCAGTGTTGATCGTCATTTTCTTGGCGAAGTGTCTTTCAAAAGAATGATATTAAGTAAAACAAATGAAGTTTTAAAAGAAAACCAAGTCTAAAATTACATTTAAGGATTGGAAGAGAAAAGAGTGAAACTGATCACTTAATATTAAATATTGAACTAATTCTGATTCTCATCCAGAAAAATGAAAAGGACACCGATTTGTTTCAGCAAGACATAAAATAGATAAAACATTACATAATGGAAGCATAAAAATAAGAATTACAAGAACGGATTTTTTGTTATGTATACTGTAATGTTTGCACTTTTACGCCTCGATTCACTTATAAATAACTTTTCTGCTCTTGGAGGACGTGTTCGATCGTATGAAACAAGTTCTCTCAAAGCTTCGCCTGCTACTAAGTCTGGCATCTTCAGAGGTAACTCGCAGAAATGTCCTGAGTACTTACTGGTAACACTTTTATTCATGTATCTTTAAACTACAATTGTAGCTTTCTCGGTTTTACATTGGATATATTTTGCTGTAGGCTGGTCCTATCATGAAAGCCTAAATGCCCATAGTACTTACAATTACGATTGGTGTTTTAGATAGGACTATAGAGGAAGGTGAAAAACTTAGCTGAATAAACTCAAGTTATGTATGTTCTGTATTAGAGCTTCAGAGCTCTGGAACTGTTGAAAAAAAATCTGCAGTTTTTAAATTTCTTTATGAATGTATACAGTTTAGCGACATACATATAAGTGATTACAATAGAGGCTATAAATTTCATGTCGCATTTTAATACACATTATTGTTCTGTGACTACATATGTGTATAATTTTTGTACAAATTAAGCCATTACTTTCTATTATTTCAGTTGACGTTGCGTTTTTAATGAAATCGCACAGCAACCATAGGTACATACTTTGCTGCAGATAAAGAGCTCTTACAGAAATATATAGATTACTATATATTACGATAGCTACGGGAGGGAAGATATGTTTACAATGGAATTATTTTAATTTGAAGTAGGTTATACAGCCAAATGTAATAACAAAAAGAAAACATCGTTAATGGCCATCACAATTATGGACAGCTGCAACTCAGAATGTACTTATTATGCTGGCTGCTTGTAATGCAGAGGTAATTGAAAGCACAAAACACAGTACTTGTATTGTTGTCAAACACCATCTTGGATTCATAAGTGTGTTTTTCTCAAGATTATCCATTTTAGTCCTCCCACTATGAAATTTACCGTGCAAGTTTAACGCGGAAATCAGCGAATAGATAGCATTTATCTGATTGTAGCATGGTTGTGAACAAAGAAGACATTTGTACTTACCTTATAGAATTGCAAATATAACACTTCATTTATTTTTTAGCTGTGTAACTCGCATGAAACAACACAATATCCACCAACAATTCGTACATCTGTTAGGCGAGCCAACTGTGGCACGAAGATAAAAATTCTGAATCCTGTGATGTCTATACAAACCTTCTGAAAAATATAAAGCTTAGTCATTTTAAAACTATTTTACATTTTGAGTTAAGTATTGCTCTGTTTAATAAAATGTTCTCCGTAGGAACACAATTGTAAGAACTGTTTTTTATTTGAGATTTCGTGATATAAAATGTATGAGAGTTGGAATGCTTCAGTCATGCTGTAGATGCTTTGCATTGCCATATCTTTTTTTGCCAATAACGTGGAAAATATTTAAAAACATCTAGTTTATCATTATAGCTTCACATTATTCCTTACATACCATAAGTATTGTTCTACACACGATTAAGCTATAACAATTTTATATTAGATCATATCTCAAATTAACAAATATTGGTTTGGTTATGCAGTATGGGGGATCAAACACAACCATTAAAATATCGTAGGTCAATTATTATTTATTCTTGTTGCTAATGAACCCTTAGAAGTAAAGAAGAAGAATTGTATAAGACGCTCTAGAGATGTCAAACGATACAAAAGGATAAAACAACGAATATTTTGATAAATGTCTAATACTGAAGAAAAAACGTTATTCGTCATAAAATGTACATTTTAAGCCTTATATTTTGTGTGCAAAATCGGCAAATAATAAAATATATTTATTTTCTATTTGGAATAGTTGGAGTGCTTCTGAAAATGCGTCTTATATTCTTTATTCCTTAAACTATTACTCTGAATATTTAAGTAGATATTGACGTTAAACTGTCTCAGGCTAATTGCACTATTTTGATTTACTTTGGTTGGCAATATTTCTCTGCTAAGGATTAAAAGCGATGTTTTTGGTGAAAGTATGCCACTTGATTTGAAAAGAATTTCGGAGTGTGATTTTGCATTCATATCTCGAACTCAGTGTCAGAACTGTCATCGTACTACACTTACATTGCAAATTACGACAGCATTTTTGTTGTTGTTCCATTTAACTGCAATGGTCATATTAGCGGCCGTTCTCCTTTGAAACATATAGCCTATTGGCGATGGTGTTTACTCGTAAACATTGGGTTGTAGGTACTTAAGATTTTAATCATTAGATCACGCATATATTCGCACCGTCATTCATACTTCCAGAATCTGTGGAAAATGGGAAATCATCTTGGTTGGAGAAAAATCCCCTACCCCCAGCCGGGAATCGAACCCGGGACCACTGGTAGCTCTACCGACTGAGCTACGTGGCCAGGCGAGAGTTTTCTTTTTTGTTTTGTTTTACCTTCTACTGTGTATCAGTAAGAGAGGAAGTTTTCCACCGAAAAATTTGTATCCAGATTTATCCGGAAATGAAGATCCAATAAAATTCATAAAAAGCATTTGAATTGCACATTAAGAAAGTTGATTAAACTCTAAACTTGGTACTTAACGACATTTTTAAGAAAATCCCCCCCAAAAAAACACTAACGAATTTGACTGAATATTATGTTTCAGGTATTTGCATAATAAATGAAACTATAGTTATATACAACTGAGTTTTCTGAAAATATGCTCTGAATAACTTTTGTATAGGAAATTGTAAGCTATAAAAAATAGGCAAGCCCGTACGAACAAAAATTATAGATCTCCTTAAAGCACGAACCTTTTCAGGCTTTTCTTTTAAAGAGTTAACTATGTATTTCTGAGATATTTATTGATTTTAATTTGCAAATACTCTTCTCAAATGGGAAGTCTTTATCTTTTTTTTCATTATTTAAAGAGCGGCATTTCAAAGACATTACATAGTGATACACTCTACAAAACCTCATGACCATTTTACTTACCGAATTCTACCGAAGTATGTCTTAACGAGAATTGAAGGTTTGTCTGGATAGTAAGAAGCAGATATGCAGCACATAATTTTTATGCTCTTTTCAGATAAGTGTGTCACATATTGATCTTTCACTATGCATTATTTAAAACGATAGAATATATGGGTTTTGCCATTTGGAATTAGCAACATCAAAAGTCAGAAGAAACTCTTGGACACTATGTAAGTCTTCTGAACAGAGCAGCAGAAACACTTGTATTGGATTCAGTTTAAGCTCATTACAAAGCTTTAATATCCTACGGTCGCCCTTTAAATAAGGATTAAGGCTTCTGAGTTTCACACGGGGGCTTTACTGAGCTGAAAAACTCCACAGAATTGAAAGGTTGGTAACTTGAGTCCACATTCAGTGAACTCTCATCATTGGTTTATGGGACGTTCCTAAAATAAGCTTTTGTAGGTTATTCAGCAACACAGAGTCAATGTATGCAAATAGCCTTCTCCTGGAAAGTTTGAATGTAATAGTGTCCAAGAAAACCGACAAATTACCTACTTTGGAGTGAGAAGAAACAAACATGAAGAAAAACTGTGACGCGAAGAATGTATTAGAATGGCATGAAACAACTTTGAGATCTCTACATGCAGACTTTTACACTCAGAAATATCTCCAACTGCAATCAGTATGCTTCTACTTGTATAAATCTCAATATCGAAAGCATTAACTATTGTTTCTAATATATATTGTTTCTGAAAGATATAGGGCATGTATTACAAATGCAACATCATTAAGTGGAAAAATATAGAACTACGATGTACGCGACGTTTGAAATTAGGTAGTTCTTTTTTATGTTTAATTTTGTCATCAATTTTGATACCATCACAGGTGAGAATAGTTTGAAAACATTCTAAACATTTCAAGTCATCTTTTGTTGTGTATATGGGTTAAAGTAATTTAAATTATTTCCTCAGTAGTAATTGTCTTCTTAGGGTAATACGGTAAGTACTTAGCTTAAAGTATAGAGCAGTATACTTAAAGCCAAACCACATATAAGCTCAGCTTATCGCTAGTACAGTTTCCCAACAATAAAATGCTAGGCCTCCACTTACAGTAAATTAGTGCTTTAATGAGCAGTGCTATACTGATTATTTTCTACAGTAAAACAGGATGTCACACCAAAGATTCGACTCCACTGCAATACCAGAAGTGTACAGTGTGATGGATGTGTATTGCAAGAGATTTTCATTTTTTTATTGTTGGTCTACTCGTATGTCATGCTATAAACAAAACAGACAGCCTTTCCTTTTTTTCTATCCTTTTTTAAGTTATTTTGGTAGGATAGGTTAATTTCTTCCAGGTTTCAACTTTTGCATTTCTATTCATAGATTTTCCTTCTCCGAGTTATAGAAACAGACGTTTCTCAACCTCACTCATTACTATTAATTCACTAAGAAGCTCTGTTAAACCAGAGTGAGAAAGGATACAAAAATGAAAATGTATAAGGTAATGGCTATTCCAACTTTACTATATGGAAGCGAAACCAGCGTGCCAACACAAAAGGATTTAAATAAAATACAGACTACAGAAATGAAATTTTTAAGAAGTGTTAAAGGTTGTGCAATATTGGACAAAATAAGAAATGAGGATATTAGAAAGGAATTAGAAATCGAACCAATCCATGACAAAATATCAGAACGAAGGCAACAATGGCATGAACATATATTAAGAATGGAGGATGGAAGATATCCAAATGCAGTACTAAATTATAATCCAAAAGGAAGAAGAGACAGAGGACGACCCAGAAAACGCTGGAGAGATCTATGAAGCCGGAACGGGCGATATGACCAAACCATAGAGTGAAGAAGAAGAAGCAGCTCTGTTTTGACACTCAAATAAATTGAAAAACAATGAAAAATAACCGAGGAAGACATAGCATTAGTGTTCATATCGGCCATACTGAACTACTGCTAGTGGAGGCAAGGTAAAGGCAGTAAGTTACTGTAAGGAAATGAAACGTGGCCTATTCTGGACTACAGCAGTGTTCATATTTATGTAGTAAAACATTACATATGTAGCCTCATAATGTAAAAGGGTGCTTCTCATTTTTATCCAGGCAGTAGAATACTGCTCATAAAAGCAGTAATTTATTATTGCCAGTAGAAACCTAGCCTAAGCCTTCACTTATGACTGATTCAAAGCTCAAGTTTAACCTGTGAAACCGGATATTATTAGATCGGATTTCATCAGGACGTTCGTATTAGCATTACACTACTTATACCTAAACATTACTGTTCATTTCCGTTTCGTGATGTCAGTAGATTGGAAGAGAATATTGCTGTGAGAGCTGGCATAGGATATTGGAGAACACAAACATGAAAATTCTCTATTTCTGTAATTAGTTTATAATCACATACACTACTTGAAGAAGCTAGAAAATATGTAATAGTATTTACAGACAAGTTTTTCGTAGCATTATTTATTTTCAGAGTGTTATTTAACTTTGTCCGTGACTTACAATTTGATACAGCTTCAAAAAGTGGGTCTTAGAATATATGATTGTTTCATTTTGTGCAATAGCTCTTCTATTCTAACAGCACGTTTACGGCATCCTATGTTACCAAGTACTTACATAATTTAAAACCATAAATATTTAGACAAACATTTATCGTGAAAAACTAATAGCTATTTTTATATAATATTTCATATATGTAATGTGTACAGTATGTTTGAAGAGTCCAGGGGAAAAAGGGAGGTCAGTTTTGAGATTTTCATTTGTTAAACACTACACTTGGAGCGCTTTCCTTTTAATGTTTCTAACGGGGAAGAAGGTTCATAGTTATCGAGTGACTGCTGCTTAGATATACCTTGGACAGGGGACGAAGGGGGTATTACCATATTGAAACATGAAAGAAGGGGGGCCTTGCAACAATCTGATGTTAACATTTCTTCCTGTTGGATGGAATACAGAGTTTTAATTAACGATGAACTGTTGGCAGAATACAAAGTTCAAATGCAATAATGGATTGCAATAATGGCATGTTAGTTTCACCAGAGCAACTGAAGGGTGAACATGTGTGACAGTGTACCAGGATATGCTTATATCAGCTCAAAAAAAAAAAAAAAAAAAAAAGGAGGAAGACTTATGGACGTGTTGGTGACTCTGCTAAAATATTAAGAGCCCAAAGTTTTGAAACTGGTGAACATGTAAATGTAGGAATAAATATTTTGAAAAGCTGAAAACTTCCGTCATTAAAAAGTTATACATGACTTCAACATACTGGGTGATTAGAATGCCAAAAGCTCTGACCTAGCTGGCTTCATCACTTTTCCGGCATTACCATAAAGAAGGAGCAAGGAGAATGGAGATTATGCTTAGTGCCACGATGCATCAATCTCTTATAGAATAAGGCAAGTTGCTGAAGATAGTATTGGCGATGTTGTTGTGTATCAGAAGACCTTCTTATCGCTCCATGGAATCACAAAAAGAGACCACAAACAATTCAGCGAACCTTGAAGTTTTCTGGCTTAGAATCTACAGATGGCAGGGGAAACACAATAATCGTCTACACAAGCTATCTACAGATGCCTGGGTAACGTTAGTAACTATATAAAACCTTTCAAAGGTCAGTCAAACCATTATTCTGTTGAGAAAACTTTACATCTTCCAGAAACACCGAATATGAAGAAAATGTATTATATGCATTTTGAGGTATATAATGAGCATCCTGTAAGTTATGAAACTTAAAGAACTGTATTATGAACTGAGTTCAACATATCATTTGAGTATCCTCGCAGCGACACATACTGTACTTGCGATGAATTTTCAGTGAAGTTAAAGGGGTTAAGTATTGAAATTGCCAGTAGAAAATGCAACAAGGAAGAGTGTATGTGAGAAGGAAATCAATAATTTAGAAATGCAAAAGGCGCAAACATTTTATCAGCGTAAGACTAAAGTCTAAAACCAAATGCAGAAAGTCAGTGGAAAGTGAGAGCTAGTGATAGACTATCAGAAGAGTCTGCCTATATAAAACATCATATCAGACATTGTATAATATAAGGGAAAATTGTCTTTCTATTCGTTTAATGTGCATCAGTTGTCTGATACTAAATCGGGTTTCAACACATACACAGAAACAACTGGAAAAAATGGTGCCAGCGAAGTAGCTTCATTCTTGGATCAGTATTGTCAGTTTGAATTATCGTCTGATGTTCGCCACCTGGAACTGTTCTGTGACTCATAGTGGTGAAAACAAAAACTACACATTAATTAGATATCTCCATTACATGCTTCATGAGAAAAAGAGGTTCACTTCAGTTCGAGTCACATTTCCTTTTCGTGGACATTCCTACATGAAATGTGACAAGATCATGGGGCTTGTGAACTCAAAATCAAGAGTTGAAGTTCCTGATGACTGGAATAATATAATCAGATGTGCAAGGAACAAGGCAACACCATTCAAAGTTAATGAAGTCTCTAATACAGTATCCATTCGAGGCTGTACTACATTTTTAGAAGCTCTTTACCTGAAGAAATGCCCATTTCAATCAAGGCTAATTAGGGAACAGTGAATAGAAGAGTCATTCAAGAATGGTGAATTATAGGGATACCTACAATGCTGCATGGCAGGCACTCTTCTGTGATTCTTCCGTCAATCAGGAAACGCCCCGCGAGTGCTGACTTAATTCCCGTATCCTGTCACAGCATATGGAAATGAGAAGTACAGTGAAACCTCCCTAAAACGATACGCAGTCTTTCCGGCATTTATTTTCTGTTTACACAGGTTTCTGTCTTACAGAGGGTTATGTTTGAATACAAAGAAATTACACAAGCTATAGTCGCACAGGTCTACAGAGAAAAAATAAAATAGAATGAAGTGTAAATAATTATAGGCACATAATATTGCGAATGTTATATATTTTTACTTATATATAGCAGGAGTATGCATACTATTACAGGTACGGGTTAGTGGCACGAGTAGGATAAATCTGGAATAACAACGGTTTAATATTTGCGTATGAAAGTATTACGCAATATCTTAAGAATATTATTTGAACCCCTCGCCCATTATTCCTTACAAATATAATTTCTAATTTTTGTCTACCACAAGAATAAAGAGAACTTCCTAACTCAACCCATAAGGGTATATTCTCTCGTACACCACGCATTGATGGCTTACCCAGTATTTACTGCAAATAATTTTTTCCAGTATGAACTAATATTTGTTCATTGTACTGAACGTTGACAATAATACATAGTTTCAGCAATAAATACTTTTTAACTATAAATTATAATTTAAAAGATGAAGGGGGAATAACCAAGAAATCTAGATCACTGCTATAGTTAGTCATTCTAAGTTTAAAATTACCTAGATAACGTTGAAATCAGTCTTTTTTGAGTTTTAACGACTTTGAACCTGTTAGATCATATCGGACGATGAATAAAATTGGTGAAATGGTGCTCTCAAATGAGCCAAGGATCATTAGAGCCCTGGATATTCATTTTTAAAGATATGGAAGAAGCCTTATCCAGACAACTCACCCGGACCGAGATTCGAACTCGGGGCCTCTTGAATGTGAGGCAGACACGCTATTCTTGCACCACAGAGGCGGCAAGTAATCATTATTGATACATTTAAATACCAAGTGTGCATATTCATTCTGAGAACCGTCTTTTGACATTAAAAATCGATGGTAAAATGTGATACCTATATTTAAAAGGTATAACGTTTATAAGAAAATGACCAGTAGTTAGGTCTAAAGAGGGAGTTCTGAATACAGTGACTTTACAGTCACGAAATACACGATGTCATTGTAATTTGCAACATGAACGGTCCTCTTCATTAACCTTAGTGACGTTGTTGCTGGAAGCGGGACACGAACACGCAGCTTGCGGTTTGTAACTACTCATCTTGGTTAATCAGTATTACATCTGAATAGTGCAGCAAAGAGGTAAAGAAAGAAAGGATAAAAAGAATAAGGAAAGAAAAGCCTTACTGAGGGACTGCTCTACAGCAAAAGTGCATGAATTACATATAATAGTAAGAGCTATTATCCAAGAAATACCAAGTTAAGGTATAGGCAAGGGCAAGATTTTGTGGCGACAATTACTTATAAAATTCGCATTAATAATTTTAATTGTTGGTGTTTTGTGTTTTTTTACCATAAATTCGCAATAATTTCGTGCAAATTTTCGGGAAGAGTTAATGAGTACTGATGTGGCCGAAATAAAAAGCAACAGCTGTTAAAAGCCCCTTTTTCAAAATTAAAATATTTTATTTGAAATCAGCAGATAGTAACATGAATAAAATCAAATATCTTATATCAGACATCGTCAAACTGCAGCATAAAACAAGTTATAATATTTTCGCTTTTCATACTTGTTCTGTTGTCTGTCACAACTAAGTTATATGTAGAGAAAAATCTCTCACTGTCAGCGTTTGACATGGGCAACCAAAGACATTGAAGTGACTTTTCACAGAAATTGCGGTAAGAATCAGCTTTTGCCTTCAGTATCAGGGGTGTTGTTACTACTCTAATTTGTTATTGTTACCATCATGGCTTTGCTCTTTGTAATAAAAAAGAAAATCAGAATCACAAGTTATACCACTGATTTTAAATGCATTTAGTTGTTCAAATGCTGTCATTACATGATTTACATCACGTATACTTGATTTATAACTAGCCTAGAAGGTTCAAACAAATGATATAGCTTTTATGGTTACTACATCATCAGTTTCTTTTGCCATAATGGAGTTCAGTTTAGACAAAGTCATACGGCAGCAAACTTTTAGATTCTCTTCTGCTTCTCTAACACTGGGATCCATGATGTGATCACTCTAATATTTCACATTTCCTTCTCAGCGAGTTAATGCGGGATAAAATAAGATGAGCCACAGCTGTTTTTAGTTTTTGGTTGAAATTCTAATATTTTTATCTTGCTTTCCTTAAAGTTGTAAACTTTTTTTCACGACTTCTAGCTTCATGCTATGAAGAGAGGAATGTTACATTAAAGTTATATTTATGTGATTTGTAATAAATGTAAATTTTCCTATGCAGACTACAAATATAGAAATTTTCTCGTTTATCGCTAAAAAAATAAATTACTCTCGAAAAAAGGAAAAATTCGCGAAAATTCGCGAAAAAATCGCTAAAAGCAAAAACTCTGCCTCTGGGTATAGGCTTCACAACGGAGAGGGACACACTGCGATCTGCAGATATACCAATCCAGGAGAAAGGGATGAAACGAAGGATCTATGTTGGAGCTATCTAGAGAGGACGAGGAACGATCCGGTGACCAAGCAACCCTCTGGTGTCCACTTGAAATATACCTTGCCTTGCGTGGGCATCCGCACCGGTGCCCGCCTCGGTAGCGTAGATGGTAGCGTGTCTGCCTCACGTTCAAGAGGTCCCAAGTTCGAATCTCGGTCAGGGTGAGTTGCCTGGATAAGGGTTTTCCGGGGTTTTCCCTTATCCTGAAAGACGAATGTCAGGTATCTCTAAGCTCCATGGACTCCGGGCTCATTTGAGCCTCATTTCACCCATTTCATTCATCGTCCGATATGACTTAACGTTGGAGGACGTAAATTACAAAACAAATCCGCGCCGGTACTGTCATTAGCATGTTGAGTCCAGAGGCTCTACTCCCATTAGCCTTGAACCCGTAGGAACAAGACCCGGGCCTCCTTCAACCAGGGAGTATCCGAGCTGTCCCAAAGGGCGCTTGGCGTCCTCCGTGGGGCTTTCCATAGGGCAAGACCTAGAGACTAACAAGCCCCCCCATCTGGTCCTATGGACTCAAGACGGGATGGAAGTGGATACGCCACTTACGCGCGTCAACACTCAAGGTGAAGACTACCGAAAAACCTCGGTAGGGGCGCCTGGTGATCTAGCACACCTTCTACTAGCTTTGCAGGCTAGTACCCGGGAGACTTAATGGCTTCCCTCAACCCCGTCCGAAGACGTACCCGATTCCCACGGGTATCGGGAACACACTGCCCCCTCGAGTCCATCCCAATCCGAACAACTCCCGAAGGAGGGGCTCGGCTGTTCGGCCCGAGGTTCCTCTAGTAACGTGAGAGGTACCACGAGTGCTAAGGGTCCGCAGCGCCCGCACTTTGGCAGCTGAAAGGGACGGATCCCTTCCCCTACGGGGTCTGTCATTAGCGATGAAACCTACGAGGGTACTTGAAAAGTGCAAAGGAAACGAAATGAAGAGACATTTATTGAAAGAAAATGTGGTAAAGAAGCCACCCCACAATTCAACTATCCACCGGAGAAAACTACAGACAATTCGAAATCAGGATGGGCAGTTACAAGAAACGAATTCAGATCTCTCAGGATCTGGAGGAGTTTCACTCGGTAATATCGGGTTACCAGCCAGAGCATGCGTTTTGTACGTTTTAATTTAATTTTGTTATCCTGCGTGTGAACCGCATATCGCTTCACGACACAGTATAAATGGTAACCATTCTACATGCTCTAGTAAACACAGCGTAAAAGAAACACCGTTTTGATTACCGAGTTCTCACTTAGCCTTTTAGCTGCTCATATTTCTCACAAGCAAGAAAGCTGCATCAACAATAAAAATGAATAATTAAATAATTAAACAACACGTAATTGAGTTAGTTATATTTTTTTCAAAAGAAGTCAGCTAAGCTAATATATAAACGAGAAAAGTTAAAAATAAATTGTCTTATGCAATTAAAACTGTTTATAGATCATGTCTTCAATTAATGCTGTGTTATTTAATATAATAAAACAATAAATGAAACAAAAATATTATTAAATATAAGAAGTACACCATTTGAAGTACTTATATGGATACTGCAATGCTATTCATACTTGACACTAAAAATTTAAACTACTGGCGTTTGGGACACCTATAATAAAATGAGCGCCAGTTTTTCTTTGATTCCTTGATTTTTCCACACTTTCATATACTTAATATTCATTTACATGCATAATTCACAGATACCGTTTCAATTTAATTGGATTTTCGGTTATATAAATCATTGTGTATTATTTAGAGCTAGAATTTCCTTACTATTTGCTTATTTATAGTAGATGCAATTGGCGGAAAGAATCATAACTGAGTATGTACTTACAAGTCACATTACAACTGATGAAATTAGAAGAGATTTAAAAGTTTAAGTGACAAAGAAATTATTAAACAAAATAGAGAAAATGGAAAACCAATTTTGATTATTTGTTTTTGTTGTTGTAATTTACGTCCTCCAACTTTGTCATATCGGACGATATATGAAATGGGTGAAATGACGCTCAAATGAGTCCGGGGTCCAGGAGCTTAGAGTTACCTGACATTCGTCTATTAGGATAATTGAAAACCCCGGAAGAAAACCTTATCCAGGTAACTCACCCTAACCGAGATTGAACTCGGGACCTCTTGAACGTGAGGCAGACACGCTATCATCTACGCTATCAAGGTGGGCAATTTTGTTCATTATGCTTCCCTGGGAACTCCAAAAGAGAAGCCAGAGGGTAGAAGAAACCTGGAAGGACCACTATGAAGATGGAACAAGCAATTTCTAGAAGCTGGAATAGACAGTTTGATGCTTTTGAGAATGACAATTTATTCACTGAGATATAGGATATAAATTAATACATTTAATGAAACCTCAATTTAGCGGTATGGTATGAACGAAGTAATGACTTATGGTATTTTTATCAATACGGTTAGAGGTCTTTTTGACTAAATTAAAAAACTGTTTCCTTGCAAAGGGTAATTTGGAGCGGAAGTGCTTGAAAACTTCATGTGCTATTTTTGAAAGAATGCATAACTTGTGCACCAAGTTTGACATTTATCGTCACCAGTTATACATTCACATGAAGCTTAGAAATCGATATTTCCTGTGAGAAACAATGTGTCATTGTTTTCAAAGTTTATCTCATACTACAAATTAATGCATACGTATTGCTATATGGAACCTAATTGCTCTTTTACAGTATATAGTAATTGACACAAAAACATGAATGCTACATCAAGACTAAACCATAGATATTGTGCTCTCAGTGCCGATGCTCTTACCTCTGAGCTACCATAATGAGATACCTGTACGCACCTTTGATTCAGATTACAAGGTTTGATTTCGCATTGAAGTTTTCAACTGTAATATAACTTTACATAATATTTGAGTTAGAAAGGATGAAACACCCCTATACTGTATGGTTCAGAATGTTTTGTTCCTTTCAGTATATTAATTGTATTGTTAAGTAAAGGCCTAATTACTTATTAAAGCTTTCTAAGAAATCTTTAAAGCTTAATTGGTTAACAGCTATGAAAGGTGTGGCATTTTTCTTCATAGTTTGGGAACATTAGTTAGCTACAAAACAATTGGCAATCAATCTTCAGAAGGCACATTCTAGTAATCTTACCTTCACAATCTGCAGATTGTGTCTCGCCGGGTTTTGATTACTAGTTAACCTTAAAGAATGAAATTTGTATCTTACGAAAAAATCCTGCATGGAAAAAGAAAAAGAAACTGATTACTCCTCAAAACAATGACTACAAAACGCCGTACACATTCCACAAAAATAAATGAGCATGTTGGATGTATGCAACTGCAAAATATTTTCTACGTTTTGCAAACATAAAGCCCATTGAATTTATTTTCCATAAAGCACATTCTTTACCTGTCATAATGTTATTTTCAAACATTAAAAAAAAGCTTGGCTAGTGAAAGATTCTATGATAACCATCGGTATTAATTATTCCCACGCCCCTTCGGATGTGTTCCTTGTCGAGCTTGCAGTCCGCTTCGGACAGGTCCTGGTTTCGAATGCCGGGGGCCAACAAATCTAAAGAGTTCTTTCCCTCACTAGCTAAATGGATATTAATGCCACGAACCAAAATTCCACGACAAGACTAAAATAACAGTAAACATGAAATGGCACGTGTTGAAGCAGAGACGCAGTTGCCTCACATTAAGACCTCTATGGACTAGAGACGAAGTGAGATTTTAAGGAAGGAAGAAATATTTCATTTGACTCAACAATTCAATATAAAAGTTCAGTAGAAAGACATTTGTTGCTTTCCTCTGAATCCAAAAAAGAACAAAAGGAGAGAGTACGCTCGCTTATATGTCTCTATGAATATGATAGCTCCAAAACGTAAAGGTGAATAAGCAACAAACGTCATACTTAAGTCAGACCTACAAATCCCCTAAACACTGCTATGGTTCATGTCACATATGCTTTATTTTATTCTGAATTTGGGGATTATTATACCGCTTTATGCTTGAGACACTGGCAGGCTGAATAAAATGCAAAATCTGTAAATAGTTTTACGGATATACCTACTTTTGTTTTTAATATTATTATTTTCTCGCTGTATATATTTTTAATTTAAGGTAAACTTAATGTCTCTAGGTCGAAATTCACTTTGATGTACGATTTATGTAGCATGATGAACGTTTATTGTTTTTTCGTATAAACGTTGTCTTGTGAATAAATCAACTGCACCTTTGGATACTGTAGTTTTACCTACTTAATTATAATATTTTATGAGAAAAATATTTATTCTTTCAACATGAGATGGATGAATCAGTTTACATCTTAAGGGTTTTTGTAAAATGGTAGTGGATGGGGATAGTCATATGAGTGGTGCAGAACGGATTGTTTGTACTCGTAGTTGCGATTTGACTCTGTTCTCTATGTGTCTGAATGATGAAGTCTTAGTCTTTCTAATTTTAATCAATAGAATTCCATTCAGTAAACGGGACCTATAGATTATTTTAAGCGTATTCATTACGATTCCGTCTCAAGATCCGTTGAGTTTAGGTACGTGACTCCAGCTGGACGACTTCCGAGGTGTTTGAATAAAACAGCATGCTCTGTTATTGTAATGCAAATAGCTCCCAAGTAATAAACCACTACAATGGGTATAATTTTGCACAGTGTTATGAGCATTTAGAATTGATATGTCAAGCATGTCCAGCAACTGTTGCTTTTTGATTAGCTACTTTTCAGTTCCTCGCCGGCTCGTGTTCTAGAACGGAACGTGCGAAGAAATGATAGCATTAAGGCTGAACTTTAAACGTTTCCAATCTCGTTGAAAATAAGAGAAAACAAGAAGGGATGCCATGCAATTGTTCAGCAAAAGCGCTGACTCTTGAGGAATAAATAAAAGCTTAAAAAGGAAGGAAATCGCTCGTGTTCCCGAGCCAATAAGAGGCTCGCGAATGAGTCAGCAAACCACTTGTGTGTGTCAAAATATTTACAGCACGTCCCGAACCGATGTCATTAATCTTTGGCTTGACCTCTACGTGACCTCCACCATGCTTCGTTAGCGTTCCATCCCGGCCAGTTTGATTCCATGCCAATAAAGAAACAATTGGCCATCGCTACCAGCGGCGCTAACCGAAAGTACCCTGTTAACAAGGGGCAAATTGAAAATTATCTCCAAAATTTTACTTCATTTAGTCATGCATATGTAATGAGAAAGACCCATGGACCACTAAAGCATTGTCAGGTTCGGAAAGAGTGCATACATTTTAAGACGTTAAAATTATAGCGAGATTCAAAATGCTATCTTCATGACTTTGAATTTTAATCGGACTTGGAAAATACTTCTGTTAGCTAAAAGAATGATGAATTGAAAGACAAACAGTGATCAAAATCGAAGTCACGTTGAGCTAAAGTGATCACATCTATTCCAGAATGTCCAGCATTCTCTTTTAGTTAGGTTTCATGAGACCTACAGTGCCCAGCAATCCCTTTTAGGGATCCCAAGTCTTCAGTTAGTAGATATAGAAACTTTGTACAGTGTAAATTTTGTATAAAATGAAAATTATTGTCATATCAAAGGACACCAGAAAACGAAATGGTTTATCACTCAGTTGCCAAAAGTATAATGAAGAATATACATTTGAAACATCCAGAACTATTGAAAGTGGTGCAGAAGTAAACGTAAGGTTTGTTTATGGCTTGAGAAGCATTGGCAAGGGAATTGAGGCAGGTAAGACATTGGCTGCTGTTCTCAATTTACCAGCTCCCCTCTCACCAAATTTAACAATATAATTAATAATACCATAGAGAAAATGACCATGGAGTCTAGGAAGAAGAGAAGGAGTGAAAACCTAAAGAGGAAGGATGCTGATGTTGAAAAAGCTGCAGAATATGGATTTGTGGGAATTCTGAGGTGTAGTTCCGAATTTAAATGTTGTTTCTCTCTCTCTCTCTCTCTCTCTCTCTCTCTCTCTCTCTCTCTCTCTCTCTCTCTCTCTCTCTCTCTGTGTGTGTGTGTGTGTGTGTGTGTGTGTGTTTTTAAACTTTGGGTACGCTCATCTATAGAAGTACTGCAGCTACAACTCTATATTTTTTCTGGAATTAAAGTGACCGTAAAACTGTTTTTAAAGGTACTTGTAGAAAGATCCATGAAAATTTGAATAAAAAATAAAACTTGAATGTTTTCAGAAGTAAATTCAAGACATTTATTTTAAAAAATCACATATGCTTTATTAAAACTCCAAAATAAGATCTATTTTCTTTAGTGAATTGTGAAACTGCTGTAAAATAACAAATAAAAGTTTCAAATTGATGCGTTCCGTGGTTCTTGAGCTAAGCGCACGAGAAAACTCTCATTTTAACATTGGTGAGGTAGGTTGTTCCGGGTCGCCTTAACGAATCGTAGATGCTTTGGGAACATTAGCACGCCTGGGGTGAATGGGTTTGGCGGTGAATGAGTGGGTATCTGGCGTTAAATTATAGCATATAATAATATTTATTTGTGAAACATATCTTGAACTTCATCCTTTTAAATATAATTTTCATCTCATTTTGTCTTCGCTACACTGGCATTTGAACAAGAGGCAACTTGTGACAAGTTCACTCAAGCTCAGCTTGCAGTGATCGGAAAGAAACGTGGAGAACCTTATTGGCTAGACCAATAGAGGAGAGGTTAGCATGGAAACCACACAGAAACATGCTGATCCAGCAACTGTCACAATTGCTACTTGTTTAAAGTAAACTGTAACCAGTGTTTCCACTTCCCGCCACTTACAAGGGAGATGAATGTTACTCTAGGACGGCCCATAGCTAGTGTGTGCTTATATGCACTATAAAAACTAAATAATTCTTAAAAAAACTGAGCTATAATGGCAATATGCTAGTTCGGCATTAAATTCCCCAACATATTTCCCAGTGAAAAAAAGATTAAATAAATAAATCTCAAGTTCATTTTGAGGTTATTAGCCTTCCCTTTGTGTAGCCAAAGAAAGAAATTTGCCGTTTCTTGGGAGTTGTAGAAAAGTCAGTATTGAGGTTAGTAGTACAATTATTTTGAGGTGGCAGCTGAGTAAAGATGCACACAAAATGAATTAAGTCTATTACCACACCTGGAAGCAGAGTGAGGATGATTTGTACATGTGGAGCCATTGCTGGTGCATGCATCAACTGCTCCACATGTACAAATCATCCTCACTCTGCTTCCAGGTGTGGTAATAGACTTAATCCATTTAGTGTGCAACTTTACTCTGCTGCCACCTCAAGATAATCCGACGCATTTGGCGTAGTCTAGGTTAGGCAGAAGTGTCATCCCGTAGCAGCATCAATCAGCATTAAGATATCTGTATCCAGCTAAGCGCTTGGTGTTTCCGACGATATCTAATTTAATGTCATGTTGGCACTTTGGCCATAGTAGCTCAATTGGATAGAGCGGCTGGACGGAAACCAGAAGATCCGTGGTTCAAATCCTGGCTATGGCATTGAGTTTTTCAGTCTGGCTCTACCCTTTCATAGTGCGTCCTAAACACGGCTAGTGTGAAAGAACAATTAATTTCCGATATCTAGAATATTCTCAAATTAAGGTAAATATTTTAAAGCTTCTAGAAAATATATTTACATTCCGTGAGTGGTGCCTAAATTAATGAAAACCTGCAGACATCCAGGTTACTAGCGCCGCCATAAAAAGTGTGGAAGACTTTCTTTATAAGAACCCTGAGCAAACACCAAATTTCCTCTCCAACCACAGCATCTACTCTATCACAATTTGTAGTGACACAGACACTCGTCGAGGCGGACTCTGAGATAATAGCGCCTCCTCAGGAGTACGACGAAGGCTACGGATCGTCGCTTCGAAGCCCGGCGGAGCGAGGGACCTTCGAGAGAACACGATAACTATTATGTTGGCATAGATACATTTAATATGCGAAAGTAGCATTCAATAATTTCACCACCGCCGGGATGCTAAATATCTGCTGCGGTGACCCGGCTACATGATACTAATAGTCGGTCCTCTTGGATGAACAATATCTTGCGTAGAACAATATGGTGGTGTACAATCTTTCTGATCGAAAAGAATGTCTTCTAGTAGGTCCGCTTTCAAGAACGTTCACTTTGTGTTCGCGCCCTCTCTATGGAGTTTGACTGACTGGCGGACATTTTTAATACGGTTCACATTGAGGGTTCAGTTAGCTGAGCTGTGATTCAGTTCGAAATATCAGTTGTACTTTGTTCTGTTGGTCAGGGGATCCACCCCCTTTAGCTGCTGTGGTGCGAGCGCTGCGGACCCTTAGCACTCGTGGTAAAATCTGTTTAGTTAACTCGTGTGCACGTCGGCCGACTCCTTTGACGAATCCTTATAACCGTTTTACAACCCCGGCATTCCTTCTCCCAGATCTTTCTGCAAGGTTGCCATCTTTTTCAACACCTCATGCGTATCGTACGAGGTTTCGTCTAAATAAATAATCTTATGTCCATTACTGCGAAACTTCCTTAGTTTTGACAAATATCGCCAAGCTACAATTCTATTGGTTTCCATAATAACCTTTATCTTATTCAAAGTGTGGTATTTGAAACCCAGCTCCTTTAGGAGGCCGCGCGAAGTGCAGTGCCCATATGGAAAATCAAAAATTTCTTGCAAATGTGCAACCAATTCGTCTAAGGTGGGTGTTCTCCCTTTTGCATGGAATCTATAAATTTCTCGGCGAATTAAATCGCATGTGAAATTATCTACTTTAGAGAAACGTTTTCTTTTGTTTTCATACTTGATCGGAGTCTTTGGCATTCCTTTCGTCACAATATTTCTTACTGTATTTCTGTAAATACCCATAATTTATCAGATTAATTGCACGACCCCTTACCAAGATTATTTTTCAGCACATATTTATGTGTGTTCAAAACAAGCGCTTGAATTTGCTTAGAAACAGTTTCCGTTATAACTTTGTTTTTTTGAGGCTTCTCCAGTAACATAACTCGGCCCGGCAACACTTTCCAATTTATTCACACTATTGTCATCACTTAGATTATTTTCACTTGACTGAAAGTTATCTACTACTTCATTTGCATTTACCACTGCATTTCCCTCCCACGGCCTCCACATCGTGACACACAACGAATTCCTGTACGTAATGAAACAGATCAACTGGAAGTTGGAACTTTGGCAACTGAGACTCCACGTGGAGTAAACATGCGACTGATTTTTAGGAAAATCCGGGTTGCTATTGGTCCTCAACGACAGTGTTCCATTTCTGAAGTGTGGAGATGACGGTCATTAGTGGGCGGGAGGGTCAGGTTCCCTTGAGTCCGAACTGCACACCCGTTGACTAGACAGACTTTACCTCTGACGTTACTAAGAGGAACCTCGGGCCGAACATTCAAGCCCCTGCCGAATGGGAGCTGTTCGGATTGGGTTGAACTCGAGGGGGCAGTGTGTTCCTGACACCCGCGGGAGATCGGGTACCTCCGGCCAGGTTTCGGCCACCCGGAGGGGGCAGGGGGTTGCCTAAAAGGTCCCGGCTACTAGCGTGCTGAGCTAGAAGGTGTGCTAGATCACCAGGCAGCCCCACCGAGGTTATTTGATAGTCTTCCCTGCGGGGTTGACGCGCGTAAGTATCGTATCCACTTCCACCCGTCTTGACATTGTCAATGGGGAAGCTTTCTAGACTCAAGATACTGTCCATGGAAAGAGCCCCGGAGTTTCCATCGCTCCCGGGTTATTAGAGGCCGAAGTCTTCGGGTAGACCTCGCGATGAACTGTTATCTCAAATAAGCGCTTGTGCTACACTAAGAACTTAAAACATCAACTGTCGCTCTCATTTGTTGCAGTTGCTAGGCGTAGTAACAAGCTCTGCGATTTGAATAATAAATAGGAGCAGCAAATTTTCAATGTTAGATAACTTACTTGGATAAGTGTAAAACTCCATGTGGAGTATTTCCAAAACGTAACTACGAAATAAACGTATACAAATCGTGTATTTTACTAAGTACCAGTTTGTCTATTAATAAGTTTTTTTTCTATCACATGTGGCATACACATCAGAAAAAAGTTAAATTATTACGCGCTGAGCCACAAAAGCTGTTTTAGAAAATATAAGATGTTAATTATATTTGTAGAAGTAATATTTCACTTACATATTATTAGGTATATTGTAATCATAATAGTTTAAGGAACATAAAAAAAGAGAAAAATAACGAAAGTCTTTCTATGTTTAGCGTGAAGTTCAAGTATGAAATTTGGTGTTCAAAAGACTAGGTTTTTGAGTTATGTAAACAAATGCATCAACGTTGAACTTTTTCTAAAAATCTTGAACGAGTTACGCAACATTCTCTATCAATCACAAGTTCAGATGTATTTGCTGCTTGGGAGGTATAATATTCGTATAAATATATTTTTCTGTCCTTATTACGTTACTATAACAATACACGCGTCCAAGAAATGATTTCAAATTAATTACGGAGTTGGTTACATAAGTTCTGTGGAAGTAACTTTTAAAGATTTATCTGTAGCAAACTTTTCCAGCAACGAAGAAAAAGAAAGAATGAGTTGCAGGCTTTCAAGCATGTCCTTTAGAACGACGCACATGTTTTACTGAAAGGGGTCCTTCTGGATTTAGGGAACTTCAAAACGTATGTTCTCAATGCAATATTTATTTAGAATCTTTGGGTGAAACATAATACTTCTTTTAAGTTCAGTGTACCTCAAAATATACACTTGGGATGAGCTTTCCGTATTAAATTTTGTAATGAAATAGAAAGCTTCCTCTGTAGTGATAGGTACTGTTAATTGGAATATGATTCTGAAGAAACGCTCTAAGAAGAAGAAAACACTGGACAGCCTTGTTTGAAAGCGAATTGTAATCTCCTCCCTTCTCTTTTGCAGCCGATTTCTCGAAGACGTGAACACAGGTGGCTTTAAGAAAAATGAAGGATTACCTGACGAAGTTTAAAACATGTTGACGTTAAAAAGTCGTGGTTACTAATCCATAACCTCAAGATTCCCACAACACAGCTACAACATGGCTCATGAAATTGCAATACACATCTGTTGTCCAGGAATGTGAGGAATCAAACCGTTTCAGTCAGAAATATGATTTACTTCGTGACTTCATTATTCCCATCACGCAAATGATTGATTACTCTTTTGATTCAAGCAAACAGACAACATATTGGACTTGTTTCGTGTACAGTCGGAGTGTGTAGAAACCTAACGATTAATTTGGTTTCCTGTATAGGTTTCTTTATTTAATGTTGGTAGATTTTTTTGTATCACCTGCGTTCTCTACCAGCCATGAAGCAACTGACATTGATTTGAAATCAAGTGCTCATTGGTAATGGCGGTAGGTGTAGGAAACGTTTTACCTGAGTGGCTGAAAGGCATGCTTCACAAAGACGGCCCACACCAATCTAGTGTGAATAAATCTGTCATTTATGTTTTTTATGTCAGAAGTCTAGCGCTTAAACGTAACCTAATCTACGAACACAGGTTGGTTTTAGGGTCAGGAGTGAAGACAAAGGAGGGAGTCAGACAAATATTGGGCATGACAGGTTTAGCAGTTCATTACCAGCATAAACAACTATTTATTACTTCGTTGCGATTCCACACAGATGCGACTGCATATCTAGATATTTGAATACATTTAAATTGGAAGTTAATTGTTCCTTCACACTAGCCGTGTGTAGGCTAAAGTATGGAAAGATAGAGTCAGACTGAAAAATTCAATGCCATAGCCAGGATTTGAACCACGGACCTTCTGGTTTCCGTCCAACCGCTCTAACCCTTGAGCTACTATGACCAACGTGCCGACATGACATTAAATTCTCCAACTGACTAGTGTTTTTCCCGGTAAACCACTAGCATTTCTCATAAACACATGAGACAACTACCTTAATGGCGACTTACAACATGTAAGTACTTTACTAAGTAAGTAGCTGTCTCATGTGTTTATGAGAACTTCCAGTGGTTTACCGTGAAAAACACTAGTCAGTTGGAGAATTTAATGTCATGTCGGCACGTTGGTCATAGTAGCTAAAGGGTTAGAGCGGCTGGACGGAAACCAGAAGATCCGTGGTTCAAATTCCGGGCCTCACAATAAATAATCTTTTAGTAATCTTTATTTTCATTTCAATTACAAATTATTATACATTTACATAATTATTACTGCACTGAGTTGCTGGTTACCCTTGGGCCCAATAGACTCAAACTCTGAAGTTGTCGAGCTAATAGGTCCCTATTGACATCTTATCTAAAATAACTTCATCTTCATTTTCGTCATATTTACTTACTTTCTGCAACCATTTGGCTCTTACTTTGCCCCAAAAGTTCCCAATTTCAATTAAAATTTTCCCAGTTTTTACACTCATTAACTTCATTCCTTGAATTTCTTTTGGTATCCCTGCCCATTCTTTTTTACACATTTTCTCCCTAAGCGACCTAGCTTCTTCACATTCTAAAAGCAAATGCCATTCTTTATCTCTTTGATGACACAATGGGCATTTTTCCAGATCCCTCCCTCTTCCCAAACCCTTCAGTTTCACCACCCCTGTTCTGGCCCATGCAAAGTCTTCTGTTGTTTCTTTATCACAAATATCAATGTATTTTGTACTGTTCCACATCACTTTCATCTCTCTATACATTTCCAGTGAGCTTTTCTAATTGAACCTTCCTAAGATTTCTTGCAAATTGTAGTTAATGATACTGTATTACAGTAAGTCAGGAGTTTTAAATACTTAGTGACGCACATCAGCTATAAGTACTGTTCAATAAAGAATGATCACAATTTTCTTTTTGACAACGTACCTTTACTCATCCTCATAATTTTGATGGCCGTTCTCAAAATAGTCTCCCCTGAATGCGATGCACTTGTCCCAGCGTTTCTGCCAGTCTTCAAAGACATGCTGGAAACCATTTTTGATAGATCCTTCAAAATCGTCTCCGCAGCCTTCACCACTGCTTCTGATGATGGATAATGCCTCCCACGAAGGCGTTTCTTCATGTTAGGGAATAGAAAAAAGTCAGGGTGGAGCTAAAGGGGCTAAATCCGGACTATAGAGAGGGTGAGGGATGCACTTCGCGCAACATTAACAAAATGCGGCCGCGCATTATCGTGGTGCAGCATTCAGCCTGGCTCACGGAAATGTGGTCTTTTGTGCCTGATATGGACTTGCAATGTTTTCAGGACATCCCTGTAGTATTGTCCAGTTACTGATGTGTGTGCAGGTACAACATGGTGATAAACCATTCCATGAATATCAAAGAATAAGATGACCATAATTTTCCCAGCAGAAGCAACAACTTTTGCTTTTTTGGAGGTTGGTGATGAAGGAGATTTCCACACTGAGCTTTGCTGGTTGCTCTCAGGATCAAAATGATGTAGCCAAGTTTCATCAGCAGTGATTACGTTTGAAAGAGACTCCGGATCTTCCTCTAACATCAACTTTAACTGCATGTTACCTCCATTGCAGCGGTAGGCGATGCTGAACATGTCTGAACTGGCCTGGTTCTCACAGGCGGGAGCCATGAGTACCAACAATGAAACTACTACGGCGTGTTTGTTTCACATTAAGCTAACAGAATATAATAAGATTGAATTTTAGTGCGAAAAATTATGACCATAAAGAAATTATGATCATTCTTTATTGAACAGCCCACGTATGAAACTGATTTTAATAATAAACAACCCATGTTTCAACAGATATGTGGCACATAAACAGGATCCTGAAAACTAAAACAAAAAAAGAAACTCGAATGAAGTTTTACAAAGTAATGCCATGCCTCCTTTACCTTTATGATATGATATTTATTTGTACAGTTTCCATTGCATTTTCACTACAGTGACTTTGATATCTAACAAGCACTATTGTACATCCTGTAGAAGTACATGAAATGGCTGACCTAAGATTTACTCGCTGACGCAGGTCCCCTGGCCATAAGTCGGCCTCACAATAATAATAAAAAAACACATTTTTAAGCTTTTTCTTTATTTCTTAACATAATCTCCTGAAAGGCTAATAATACATTTGTCATATCGGTGTTCTTATTTAATTAAACCATCGCTGATTTATCATGGTCTATAGCTGTTTACCGCATCAATGGCCTCCTCTTCAACCTGCAAAAAAAAAAAAAAAAAAAAAAAAAAAAAAAAAAAAAAAATTGTTGAGGTTCGGGAACAAGTGGTAGTCTCTGGGTACTAGATCTGGCGAATTGGTGGACGTTCAAGCAATTCGAGTTTTAATTCGAACATTTTTCCTCCTGCAATATCTGAACGATGGGCCGGAGCATTGTCGTGAAGAAGCGAGATTTTTTTCTTTGCCAAAAGAGGTCTTTTACTTCCCTCCTCATCACACAAACGTTGTAGTAAGCTTGCGTAATAGTTACCAGTGACACTTTTACCCTTTTCCAAGTAATCAATAAAAGTAATTCCCTCTGCCTTCCATAAAACACTCGTCCTAACCTTGCAGCTGACAAAATTGTCTTCGCCTTTATTGGTGTTGGTTCACTAGGTGCAATCCACTGTTTTGGCTGTGATTTACTTCCTGGAGTGTAGTGATGTATCCAAGTTTCAATTCAATTAAAATTATTGTCATTAAGCTACAGCAATAGGCAAAGAAAAAGTAAATCAAATATACATAAATCAAGATAGATCTCATGTCACAAAATAAATAAATACACACATGATTACATAATATACAACAACATGGCATTGAATTTTTCAGTCTGACTCTACGTTTCCACATATAAATATAATATATAACAGATAATATCACAAATCTAAACTTTAAGTACAGAATTACAATTCTTTCAGGTACAGCATTGGTTATATGATTAATCTCTAAACACATAATATAAAAAGTGTGTATACTTTTCTGTCATATTTCATTTACATCATTTTTTTAACTCCAGAAGCTCTACTCCCATTAGTCCTGGACCCGTAGGACCAAGGACCCGGGCCTCCTTCTACCTTGGAGTCCCCCCATCGACTACTACGTCAAGACGGCTGGAAGTGGATACGCCACTTACGCGCGTCAACCCCGCAGGGAAGACTACCGAAAACCTCGGCGGGGCCGCCTGGTGATCTAGCACACCTTCTACTAGCTCTGCAGGCTAGTACCCGGGACTTATAAGGCAACCCTCTACCCGCTCCGGGCGACCGTAGCCTGGCCGGAGGTACCCAATTCCCCGTGGGTGTCGGGAACACACTGCCTCCTCGTGTCCAACCCAATCCGAACAACTCCCCGACGGGAGGGGCTCGGCAGTTCGGCCCGAGGTTCCTCTAGTAACGTCAGAGGTACCACGAGTGCAGGGTCCGCAGCGCCCGCACCTCGGCAGCGGAAGAGGACGGATCCCCTCCCCTACGGGATCATTTACATCATGAACAAAATTCTAAAGATTCTGATATAGAATGGAAAAGAAAACTTACTGAAAAATCATAGAGTCTATTTTTAAATATATTTTCCTATAGTTTAGTTAAATCTTTAGGTAATTTGTTGTACAATTTCAGCCCTAATATTTCATAGCTATTTAATGATTTTGATAATCTTTGAAACGGAGCATGCAATTTTTTACAATGTCCTGTTTTTATAAATATGGATGTTCTCTCTTAATGTGCATTTTAAGACATTACATTTGATATTCTGTAATACATGGTAAATATAGAGTTTAATTACTGTTAAACATTTGAGCTTAATGGATAATGGTTTACGATGTTCAGATCTATGGTAATAAGCCATCTTAAATATTCACTGGGATTTTTACGGCAGAGCTCCAAATTCTTAAGAGAAACTGTTTTTCCATGCACCCATCTTGCGCAGACCTTGTGAAAGCCCAAAAAATATTTAAAACATTACCTGCACGTTCTTTTGATATGTTTACAGCCTCTGCTATCTCAAACCACTCTAATCCATGGTCTTCCACTACTAAGCCATGAATTTTTTTTTCAGCGATATCTGTAGTTGTGACTTCCACAGGGCGTCCAGAGCTCATCATCACTAGTGCTCTTACGTGCCATTTTAAACTCTGAAACCCACCTTTTAATCATTATATATGAAGGCACAGAGTCTTTCAGTATACTGTCCATTTCCTCCTTGACTTCTTTAGGCGTTAAACCTCTCAAATGGAAGTATTTAATCACTGGTAGTTTTTCTAAAACATCAATTTTCTTGAAATCTCTACTCTTATCTTGTTTAAAATGCTATAATTCAAAAACTAAACAAGCTATAGACCTATAACTATGGATATAAGCTAGTCTAGAGTTAAACTATCTGATGCTATCCGTCAAACTGGCCCAGTGGCGCCATCTCTATGTGAGATTATCAGCCCTGAGGAACTTATCAGCCAACCTCGTATGTCCACATTATTTTGTTCTTTTATGGAGCTTTTAGATGTGGTTATTTTTGGTGAAATAATTGTTTGGAGTTTTTTCTTTATTTCTATCACGTTAAGCAAGTGATCACAAAGGTAAGCCATTCTTAGGTAAGGGGAAAGCTTACCTATAATAACGTAAAGCAAAGACTGTACGCAGATTTAAATCATTGCTTCTAGGATGGAAGCGTCTTTCAGCCAATGCCTTTGACGTAAGAAAGTAATGAACAACTACTATTCCTGGGAAAAGTCTGAACTTAGAACTTGGCCGGAAAATGAACTCGGGTCCACGCCGTGGGAACCTCATCACGAACATGCTGATTACGATGATGAAATTAAAATACAACACAAATGTCTGCACGTACTTGCATAACAATTAATATATCACGTACAGATGTACCTTGTATTGCGGCAGAGAGTGTAGAACTAGATGGAAGGCACGTTCTAAAAAACATTCCTCCTTGGCAACAAGAGGCAATCAGAGAGACATAGCATTCCTGCGGTTGTGTTCTCTGCCCGCTTACTATAAAATTATTTGGTTCCGCGAAGAAAGGAAAAACAAATTGCTATTATAGTTGGGACCTTAGTGAAACGCTGGGAACTGCCTGCTCTGTGATTAGGTGTCACTTAACAAATTGGAAACGGCACCGCCTACCTTTTGTTTTTGTATAAACCGGATGGTTGTCCTTTGTTGGTTTTTCGTCGAATGATTAATCGTACTGTTCTAGAAATTCCCAGCGTGGCTGAAAGGAACAACCCAGAAATGCCTGTAAATATTTTAGATGACTAATTCAGCTTAAACTTGCACTCAAACATTTAGGGAAGTATGTAAACTGTTTTTTACAAATCGTTTGGGGTTTTATCCATTCCTTATTTTTCTGAAGGCTGAAATAAAGGTAAAAATACTATTGATAGTATAATCAAATATATTAAATCTATAATTTTAAGTATTTATTCTAAAAATTAGACATTTTGATTGGAAATCAAGCTACTTTATTTTAATAAATAACATAAATGTTTATTTACTCTATCACTAGAAAGTAAGCATGTTTATCACAAAAATTAATGTAGCTTTCGAAATTCTGAGACTTAATGAATAATGTATTTTAGGAAATAACAATAAAATAATAAACTAAGTATGAAATTACACAGTTTAAAAGAAAATGCAAATATATAATATGTCTAGTAATAATAATGAATATGAAAAACAAATGAAGGCAATATTTATAAAAATATTAACAAATGAGCTACATAAAAGGAACTTTGTTATTATAGTATAAAAGTGATATTTTAAAAGTGATAATGTGCCTTTAAGGGCTATAGAAGAGATACCCTTAATAGTGCGACTACTACACACTAGACTACACACCAAATGACCATTCATACAGTAGTTATTCTGTAGCCAGAAGTTATAATAGTATAGGTATATGTTTACTTAGCCTCTTAGTAATATTTCAGGACCATTAAAACATAAAAATGTGTTATATCTGGAATCCTGTAGAAAATTATACGAATGAGATTAATGTCACTAATTACGCGGCATTGCTCGTGGTTTGACATTTGTTTTTACAACATTTAAGGCTTAGGTTGTTGCACTTGCCCAATCCCTTTGCGTTTCTGTTGAGAAATTTAAATAACATTACACTAAACAGTTAAAAACCTCAGAATACTGTAAATACAAATAAATCATAAAATTGTCGAAAAATACTTTGCAAAGGCATTGGTAAAATGCCTTAGACATCATTGTAGTGAAGTAGCTATCTTCCACGTTGTCACATTCGGGCTACTATTCATAAACAAAATCTCATTGGAATTACATAATAGTCAAAATAAACTTCTGTATTCTCAGTATCCAGCACAAAACTACTAAAGCTGCTTTTATAGCGTAGGTAGTAGCCTGTCTGCATTACGTTCAAGAGAGCTTGAGTTTGAATCTCGATCAGGGTGAGCTATCTGGTTAAGGATTTTTTCAGCATTTTCCCTTTACCTGAAAGATGAATTCCGGGTAACTCTAAGCTGTATGGACCGTGGACTCATTTGAACATCATTTCACCCATTTCATTCATCGTCCGACATGACTTAGCGCTGGAGGACGCAAATTATAACAAAAGCAAAGAAAAAAGAACTACTAAGCGAATACAAGAAGCTCAAATCAAAACAACGATCAAATTACAGAGTGTTATTACTTTATCATCAACGTTAGGGAGGAAATTAAGAATTGTTGTACATGAATTGCTGTTCTTTTATTACTTTTTGAAACGTCATAACAGAAATGATTATTCCTATGTTAGCAGTATCGGAGTTACAAGGGTTGTCAGTCACAGTGATATAAGTGACTTGCGAGGTTTCGTAGGAGGTATTAAGTCAAATTAAAAATTAATTGTATGAAATGGAGTGGGATTTCTAATTCTAAGCTAAGCAACAGTAATATTTGCCTTATGTCAAAAGTGCAAAGTTCGATCGAACTTAGTGTAATTACAGAGAAGCTTATAAGGAGCCAGCCCCCCTCCCCGCCCCACAGCAAACATTTCCGTCTGAGTGGCTCACTTTGTTGGCCACTGGCTTAGTGATTCCTAGTCGCGGTTCAAACTCGGCCCAGATGGATGGTTTTAAATTATACTTACTAGAGGGTATCGTAAAATTTTAATTTTCACCCTTTAAAAAATGCGGTAGAATGTTTCTGTTGATATGTGCTTATTAATTCTTCTATATGTACTCAGCATCCTGATTTACACACTTCCCATCGTTACTTGACCTTCTGAATACCTTGACAATAGAAGTCTGCATTTTTGTGCTAAAAGAGCTCTTACGCTTCATTAATGACGTCATTTGTGTTGTTCAATCGGCGACCACGCAACGGATTCTTCATTTCTGGGAACAAATAAGTCCCTTGGTGCGAGACTGGGCGAATAAGGCGGACGTTGCAAGATCTCAAACCGATATTCCCTTGTTTTATCAACTGAAACTTGGGATGAATGAGCTGGAGCATTGTCATCCAGAAGGCGAATGCATTTGGAGAACATACCTTGTTGTTTTTTAATCAGAGCTGCTCGTAACTTTTTCAAAAGACTACTGTAGTATCTGCCAGTGATGGTTGGCCACTTGTAAAGGTAATCTGTAAAGATAACTCCACGACAGAAAACTGTCCAGAAAACTGAAAGCATGACCCTCTCAGCTGACTTTTGCATTTCTGCATTTTGGGAGGCTGGGAAACGGCATGCTTCCATTCCATTCTGTTGGTTTTTGTCTCTGGATCATACTGATAGATCCATGATTCATCCATGATTACCAGTCGACCAAAAATTATTTTTATCCTGTTCCAACAGCACCAACAGGCCTTGAAAGGTGACGCCGTGTTTACTTTTGGAAAGGGGTAGGGTACGTGAAGCCCACCGTGCAGACACGTTAGACATGTGCAGTTCATTATGAATAATTTTCCAGACACCACCATAACTAAGTTGAGTCTCATTCATGATCATTTGGATGCTTGCTTGTCTGTCTTCCAGGATTAAACACTACATTTTCTTCACCGTGACAGCATCATCTATCAAGAACGGCTTGTTCGTCTGCCAGAGACATGTGAGCATTTTCAAAATTCCTTTCCCCCCATCAAAATAGATGAGCAATCATTGCCATAAACAGCTATCATCTCATCATGGACCTCATGGGAAATTTTGCCCTTCTAATGCAGTAACTTTTTCGCACTATGGGCCTCAATTTTCTGCATCTTACACCTTAGTTCCTTCTAGCACTCAGGGTTACAAAGGAAAAGGGCAAAACTGACAAACTTTCAACATTATGCCCCAGGATATCAATGATGTCACTGAACAAAAATTCTCACACTACCATAGAAACTACCATGTGATGATTAAAACTTTACGATATCCCTTCGTACAAGCGACAGTTCCAAGTTACTAGACTTACTGATGTGGGAAAAAAACTTCTGCTATATTAAATGCCGGCACACCAGCGATGCTGATATCCTACTAATATTCAGAGTAGTTAACAAACAAAATATTTGGTTTATTTATACGTGCACAATACATCGAGTACTTAACCTGGGCAAGGGCTCACAGGAAATAGGAACATGAACAGTCTAGGTTAATTAGTTGTTTTCTAACAGCGATCTGTTGCCCATAAAGTAGGCTACAAAGGAAGTCCTAATAGCCGGGAATTAGTTTGTATTGCAGTAGCCACATTATAGCGCTTTGTTGTCGCCCCCAGACCGACAAATGGCAATTATGACCCCAGGGGATGAGCTTCTGCGTCTGGTAATTTCCTGTTTTACGTACTAATTTGCATTCTTAAGACAGCTCGTTAACTCTGGATGCTCCTCACTGATTACTCTCTTGATGTCTCTGCCTTCTCCGTCCTACACTTATGTATCTTTGTGTTTTCTCTTGAGAGTAACATCTATCTTTCTCCTAGATACGAGAGTTATTTGGAGCTTCTGACGGAAACATAATATCAGATTAACAACTTAACATATAGTATGTCGATTCAGGAAATATATCATTCAGAATATAGTACTTAAGTACTAGTAAGTCGCTTACTAAGCTTAGTAAGTCGCCACAAAAGGTGTGTATCTCATTGTAAGTATATGAGAGCTCCTGGGAAACAAACGAGTCAGTTGGAGAATTTAGTGTCATGAAGGCACGTTGGCCATGGTAGCTCAATGGTTAAGAGCGACCGGGTGGTGATCGGGAGATCCGCGATTCAAATCCAGGCCATGGCATTGAATTTTTCAGCCTGACTTATCTATTCAGCGGATCTTTACAAGTTACTGGAAAAAAGAGCTTTCTCATAAAGTTCAAGTCTGGAAACAGCAAAGGGTTTTAATTATTAAATTCGCAACGTAGAACGAATTCTTGCAAGTTTTGGGGCTAAGCTCCTGCAAGGCTGAGTAGGCGAGCACATCTACATTTAAATTTATTATAAATAAAGAAAATTTGTAATGTAGAGTGTTCTCAAAAACCACATAGAAAAGCTCCTTATCTCTTTCTAAAGTATAGCTCTGTAGAATACCTGATTTCATTTTATAAGTTACTAAAGAATAAAATAATATTTAAAGCTCTTGCACTTGGATACGAACACTTTCGTATTATAAGAGAACATGTTACATAGAAAGCTTTAGCATATCTGCCTCACGTTTGAGAGGTCCCGAGTTCGAAACTCGGAGTTACCTGGATAAGGTTTTTTTTCCTGGTTTTCCCTTATCCTGGTAGACGAATGTCAGGTAAAACTAGGCTTATTGAACTCCGGACTCATTTGAGCATCATTTTACCCATTTCATTCATCGTCCGACATGACTTAACGTTGTAAGAGTAAATTAAAACAAGGAAAAAAAAAAATAGAAAGCTTTGAATTTTAATTGAAAATGCTTTCGAGTAGAAAGTTATCGTAGGTATCCTACGGAATAGGCATCTAATGTAAGAGAGATATTTCATTTCAAGTAATATAGCAAGCGATACGTGTAAAGGGTCATGATTCAGCAATTAAAACACAACAAACCAAAAGTGAATCGAAGCTGTTTATAGCATTATGATATCATATGCTACCAATGCCAAAATATGAGTAAGAAAGTTTCGATCATCATCATCCATCATCATCATAGTTGATACTGTTATTCTTCTTTTACAATCAAGATCATTAGCACGGTATGTTAAATAATTGCATAAAGATAGAAAATTGTGTCTAGCTAAGATTAGAAATCAAAGGATTTGTTAATTAACAACGCAGAAAACTATTTTTCTGGATGATCGCAGACTGTGCACCTTTTCAAAGGCGATAAAATTGGTTGCCTGCAAGTGCATAATTCTCACATTCATCAGCTTCACCTCTATCTAGTGTATGTTATATGGAAATTAAGTAGCTTTGATAGTAATAAAATACTGTATGGCCAAAGAGAAGGTGCAGATGTTTAAAATGACCTCCACCTTAGTTGTATTAAAAACGTTCGAAAATTCGACGATGATTATTCCACAGAATTTTCAGAACCTGAAAGACTGTCGGACAGAGGTTAAGGAAGACATGTTCCACAACTGTTTCACAACCTTTTGTGTGAATATCAGGGGATTTTTCATCCGCTGTTAGTAATGGCCGAGATTGTACGAAATTGTAGTTATAAGCGGAAAAGCGAGGATTCACCATGTAGATTTTACGATCAGTTTACAGTGCTTTCATAAAGAATGTGGATGGGCATATTAATTTAATATATTTTAAACGCTAACTTTGTGTTTATTTGTCACCACTAGCTAGTGGATATAGCAAATGTATTTGTGGCGAAAATGCTCTAACCCCAGGATTAGATAACGTGCATCATGTTAACTAGCAGGACTTGGAATTACTTAGGTAAATGGAAATAAATATTACTACCCTGAGAGAAAGTGTCAGAGAAACCCCATTGGAAATTATAATTATCTATTTGATATTTATTAATCTGAACAAAATATTGAACTGGTCACCGACACTCTCGCATTCAAATTCCAGTCTAGAGATATTTTAATTTGCTTGCAATAATAGCTAACAAGAGGACTTAAGTTTCAATTTTTATCACTTAACATCTTAAGTAATTCATCTCTTTGGAAATTTTGTGTATGCTCCTTAGCGATTAACATATCCCCTTTAACTTTTATGGACATATCGGCTTGTTTGCCGTGAGAAGCGATTCACTGATGGCATTTTTACTCTTTGAACTGTAAGATTACCGAATGTTTATTTTTCATTAACTACGAACAAACTAATACTTACTATCGACTACAGTCGATGAGATTTGATTCTAGAAAAAAGAAAGGAAAGAATCGACACCGCAACCGGGAATCGAACCTGTGTAATCTGTGTAGGAACGCCAAAAGAGCTAAGCACTCGATCACAATGACAATCTTTTCTATTACGTCATGATGAAATAAAATATAAGAATATTGCCGATAGTAATTACTAAATATACTCTGATAGTAACACTCATGTTTTACAATACTCAAGTGTGATAATAAAAAGTTAGTTTTATTTCGTAGCAAATTATCTAGTAAAGATCGTATCTAGTAATATCTGTGTGTATGTATGAGATAGATTGAGAAATAGAGAGACTTCAGACTAACGCAGTGCTTTCTGACATATTCTTCATGGAGTACTTGGGCCTCCGCGGTCGCTCTAGAACTGAATTGAACAGTAAGAACAGGCAAAGGTAACACCTATCCTTGACTTTTAAACTAATGTTATCCGGTAGACATATTATTGGTTATATAATAAATATTTATTGTAAAAAGGGCACATGAGTCAATAAGTTGGGAAGCAAAAAGCCTTCTATCCGACGACATTACTGTCCACCAACGCAAAGTAAGTCCCTGAGAGGAATGTGCCACCCTCACACAGTAGGAAAAGGACAGTCAATGTTGTGTCAGAGAACGCATGCTACACAAGAAGCAGAACCGTTTAAAAAACATGCGCCCTAATCACTCACTACACTAAAACCGAGAAGATTTATTCACAAAAGTAGGAGCCGCCTGAATGTTTTTGAATGGCCTGTAACTGAACTGACCTGTCGAGGGAGGATGTAGGAACCTTCTCCAACCGTCTCATTCCCCAGAGACTTTCTTTGGTATGCCAGACAATATAGTATAGGTAAAGTCTGTTTAATTAACGATATATAGGTATATTTCGTACTGCGAAACTTCCTTAGTTTTGATATATATATATCGCCCAGCTACAATTCTACTGGATTCCATAATAACCCTTATCTTATTCAACGTGCGGTATTTGAAAGAAAGCTCCTTTAGGAGACCGCGCAAAGTGCAGTGCCCATAAGGAAAATCACAAATTTCTTGCAAATGTGCAATCAATTCGTCTAAGATGGGCGCTCTCCCCTTTGCATAGAGTCTATAAATTTCTCGGTGAATTAAATCACATGTGAAATTATCTACTTTAGAGAAACGTTTCCTTTTGTTTTCACACTTGATCGGCGTCTTTGGTATTCCTTTCGTCACAATATTTCTTACTTTATTTCTGTGAATACTCAGGATTTATCATCAGGTTCATTGCATGACCCCTTACCAAGATTATTTTTCAGCACATATTTATATGTGTTCAGAACAAGCGCTTGAATTTGCTTAGGAACAGTTCCCGTTACAACGTTGTTTTTTGAGGCTTTTCCAGTAACATAACTCGGCCCAGCAACACCTTGCAATTTGTTCACATTATTGTCATCACTTTGATTACTTTCACTTGACTGACAGTTTTCTACTACTTCATTTGCATTTACCACTGCATTTCCCTCCCACGGTCTCCACATCGTGAGACACAACGAAATTCTGCGCGTAATGAAACAGATCAACTGGAAGTTTGAACTTTGCCAAATGAGACTCCTCGAGGAGTAAATAAGCGACTGTCACTTCGAGAAAATCAGGGTTGCTCCTGGTCCTCAACGACAGTGTTCCATTTCTGAAGTGTGGAGATATATACGGTCATTAGTGGGCGGGAGGGTCAGTTTCCTTTGCGAGGCAAACTGCACTCGCGTTGACTGGACAGACTTTACCACAGCAAAGAAGGTCTCCGCGGAATGAGACGCAGGGGTTTGGAGAAGGTTCCTACACCCTCCATGCACAGGTTTGTGACATCCCATGTCAGTACAGTTTCAGACCATTCAAAAACATTTTGACGGCTTCTACTTTTGTGAATAAATCTTATCGGTTTTAGTGTACAGAGTGAGTAAGGCGCATGTTTTTAACGGTTCTGCTCCTTGTGTAGCATGCGTTCTCTGTCACACACATTGGCTGTCCTTGTCGCACTGTGTAAGAGTGGCACATTCCCCTCAGGGACTTACTTTGCGTTTGTGGACAGTGGACAGAACGAATACCTGGCTGAATCGGTCGCTCGGCTCAGCAGGAGTTATGGCCGCTCATAGATTTTGTGGATTGGGAGTATGTGAGAGTTCTTTTGGGAGTCCCAAGTTATTTTTCAAAGGCCACTAATTGAGAAAATTAGTCCTATTGTTCTGGTTTATCAGTTGAGCAAAGTAATTGTTCGAGAGTGTTTGGAAGTAATAACTATCATTAAGAAACGATTTTGTTTTTTTATGCTTCTTTTATGGAAGTGAACTATTCTGATTTTTATAGAGCTTTCACTGTAATTAGATCCTCTTAGAATTATCACAAGAATAATGTTTGTCGACGATGACAACATAAATTTTACAGAAGTATTGGCGTGAGCTTGTTTGTGCAACTTTCTTATTGTAATTGAAAATCTAGGCTGAGATTAATATAAATACCGTCGCTATTGCAATCTGAGAATATATTTTCCAGTAAAATTTATCATCAGAGTGCGTGATAAACTTCTCTTTATTTGTTTTCTAATTGAGTTTTAATGCTCCAGTATTGACTGGAATATTAACATGAATGAAACATCATTCATATCTGAAGAGATCCAAATATAACCAATTTGGCCATAAAAGCAAGATACTTTAAGGACCGCTGAGAATACGATAAGAAGCTCTTGGTAGATATTCTTCAGTTGACACAAAGTAGCTTAGAAAGGGACTAGGGATCGCGGTTTATTGACTGTTATTGTTTGTGTAGCTTTGTGGTTTCGTGCACAACCACGTGGAAAATCTCAGCTTTCTGTAACCCAGCGGTAGATGGCTCTGCGGTGGAAACCCTGTCATTACTGCAACCAATGAAAGGTTTTAGTTTTTGCTACATTATGACCGCATTAGAAGAAATTATGAAAGAATATACAAAATTTATTCCTGTCAGCTGAATCAGGATTATGTACATTTTACATTCAAGAGGCTTTAAGAGAAGATTTCCTTTCTAATATACACTCTAGAAAATGGAGATAGACGATTACATGAATCATGAATTGTTACAAGGGAACTTAGCCACGAAATGTAAATTTTCGGATAATCAATAAAAAATAGGATTTTAAAGCATATGATAGTCTCAGATTGATGCTGGTTGCACGTATTTGATTTATATCTTTAGTATAACACGAAATAATGTATGTTTTGATATTTTGAATTTTAGAAATTGCGCTTTAAAAAACGACGTCTGATGTTTTAACAAAATGCTTATTTAAACTGTCTACGAAGGGTAATTTATACCAAGTTACATTTATTTCGTAGCAAACTACCCGATTCCATTTTTATTACTGGTTGTAAAGCTATCGTAACTAGTAGTATGTGTGTGAAACAGAGAGAGAGAGAGAGAGAGAGAGAGAGAGAGAGAGAGAGAGAGAGAGAGAGAGAGAGAGAGAGAGAGAGAGAGAGAGAGAGAGAGAGAGAGAGGGAGGGAGGGAGGGAGGGAGGGAGGGAGAGGGAGAGGGAGAGGGAGAGGGAGAGGGAGAGGGAGAGGGAGAGGGAGAGAGGGAGGGAGAGAGGGAGGGAGAGAGGGAGGGAGAGAGGGAGGGAGAGAGGGAGGGAGAGAGGGAGGGAGAGAGGGAGGGAGAGAGGGAGGGAGAGAGGGAGGGAGAGAGGGAGAGAGGGAGAGAGGGGGAGAGGGGGAGAGGGGGAGAGGGGGAGAGGGGGAGAGGGGGAGAGGGGGAGAGGGGGAGAGGGGGGAGGGGGAGGGGGGAGGGGGGAGGGGGAGAGGGGGAGGGGGGGGGGAGGGGGGGAGAGGGAGAGGGAGAGGGAGAGACACTTCAGACTAACGCAGTGCTTTCTGACATATTCTCCGCGGAGTGTTTGGGCCACCGCGGCCACTCTAGAAATGAATTGAATAGTAAGAAAACAAAAGAACAGGCAAAGGTAATAATTGTTTTTCATGTGTCTGTTGAATTATTGAATATCATATCTGAAGCTGGTAATACTTACATATCCTTAATACAATGATATTTTCTATAATACTATTCATCCCTAGCTCAAGGCAATCAAATAAAGAAAGCGAAACAAAATTTAAATAGGTGCTGTATAATTATTTTTATATATAATTTTTTATTGATCGATCAGCAGTACAATGCTTTACAGATCAGAGTGAAAAGAAGGTAACAGTACAATAAGAACAATAACACTCAGGGGTAGGCTAACAGGCCGCCTCCTAACTACATTAAGTTAGAACTCATAATACTCTCTGAGAAATTATGTTAGTATTGATACATAAATTTGGAACTTACAGAATCTTTACGTAAATTACAGAAAACATCGAGTGTCAGTTCTATTTTTGTGTTTTCTCAAATGGATTGTCGTTTTGTTCATGATACATAGTAGGCAGGAACTGTGAATTGTACAAGCTCTATAAAAATATAAGGGCTACCAACTGTCATAATGATATAGCAAAACGTCTTTAACCAGGACCTCTTTAATTCGGGCTTCCAGATAACGCCCCCCCCCAAAAAAAAAGATTATGTTGTTTAGCGTAGTGAATGCAGACTTGATTTTCAGGCAATTTGTTTTTCGGAATTTCATTCTCAGTAGGTACAGTACTCTAATTGTCTAGCCAGCGGGTGAATTCACTACACTCATTCCAACTTCTTTAGAACAGGTTGATAGAGAAACTTTGATAAAGTCGTTGAAAAAGTCGTGGCCTGGTGTGTGTGACTTGCCAGAAAACAAGCTTGAAGAAAGCTGAAAAATAAGTTTGAAGAAAGATTTCATAGACATTTTTAAAAATATGGATGGCTGTTCAGATGTTGATAAAGGAGACGGAAGTTGTAAATCATTATACAAGAAGGCATTATTACGTTATGCAGTGCTATTGAAAATGAAAATGAAGAGTATGCAGATTTATTTCGAGAGGCAAGATGAAACATTGCCAAATGAGCTTCTAATGTTAAAGCGTATATGAGATCGCGCTGCTCGCTAGCGATACACTAAACTGAGACATCAGAAACTGGCTGCCTTTTTTTACTAATAGTTTATAGCTATATTTTGTACAGTTCAAATACTCGTACATGGGCTATTACAGTACATACAGCGTATGTGTTTGTTTCTAGGCGAAAGTGTTCCAATAGTAATTTATAAACTCCATTATGAATCTTTTAGTGATGTACATGTTTTTATGGTTTTCCCGTAATTCTGTGGATAACCTGGATTTTCATTAACATGGACCGGTCCTGGTCCCAGTTGATTCGGGCAACCGAGTTTCTACTGCATTTAAAATCCACTTCTGGATTGCGTTATAACTAAAATCATTGTTATCAATGCATGCATGTTTGAATCATTTGTAAAATCAATTATTCTCTTCCTCTTCTTAATATTCAGGCATGTTAGATCTGAAAAATACATGACCGTTCAAACATGTAATTTGTAAACTGTTTTACAGAATTTCTGAATGCGTTTGTCTCGTGTTTTTAAAACTTTTCTTCGATTGTGAATGACTTTATCTTCATTGTGGAGTCTACTGTTTAGAAAGCTAACGCGAGAAACGATCATATTCTCCTTAATACGTCAAGTTTCGACCAAAAGATATTTTGTGCCTATTCCCAAGACGGGTGCCCTTCGGGAGGCATGGTTATTGTGAAAGTATACTAAGGGCAACCAGAGCTGAGCACTCTTTACAGCTACTTATTGAAACTCTCCGGGAGCGTCTTTTACATTCGAATTCTTTCCATGTGGGCTTACATATTCCTTGGAACCCTAGAACTGGAGATCTCCTCCCGATTCGGAAGACAACTACTTCCTACCTTCACACCAAAACTTCCTTCGAAACTTAGAATCCTAGCCAATCGGAATGCATAGCTGGTTAAAATGAGAAGTGCGGTGAAGTGGAGGGACATGAAATGCTCTGCTTTCTCCGCGTTTGTGACAAGGCTTTTATGACAGCTTGATTGGCCAGACACTTAAATGGACTTGCCGCTTCACGACAATTCTGCCTGATGTGTGTTGAGTGATAATGCATGTTTTCACATTCCATTTGTGTTTTACTTGTGTATGTCCTAATGTTTGCTTTCTCTGTTTCTTACTTAAAGCACAGGAAACAAAGGATTCTACTCATCAATTAAACTTGAAATGCAGGAACTGAGCTCTCCTAAACTCATTATAAGTTTTTATTTTTTCGTTTTTTTTTTTTCAGCACCAGGAGATTAAAATAAATTGCAGTATAACCACAACATTTAATTATAATCACTAAATTTTCTGACTGAAAATATAAATAAAAGGATTTGAATTTACATTTTAATATTCTCTAGTAGATGTTTGGTAGCTTCTGATTCGAATCTCTTCCAGTTCGTATACTTTCGAGCATAAGAGTAGCTGTTTCCTTTCCTCGAGACCAATTTAGTGAAATGAAGTGATTTTACGTTAGCTACCCACTTGCGGAGAGTGTCCATATTAAAGTAGACAGAATGAAATCAATGTCTTAGGATTTGTCAACCGGAGGAACCTCCAGCTCCTGAAGCATATCACAGCACGTAGGTCAAATATTCCGTTTGTACTTACATGTGATCCCTTGGAGGAATCGAATACCTAAAGGGTGACCAGATCCAGGTGCGGTGCACGCCAGCAACTACAGAGATCCTAACGATTTCAGAGTAACAAATTCTGACGTCCCGCACGATTGTACTTTAGCCATCTTTAATTTTGGGGTAACAGAAAGAACTGCCCACCTCGGTAGCGTAGATGGCAGCATTGGTAGGCTGTCTGCTTCATGTTCAAGAGGTCCCGAGTTTAAATCTCGGTCAGGGTGAATTACCTAAATAATGCTTTTTCCGGGGTTTTCCCTTATCCTAAAAGACGAATGTTGGGTAACTCTAAGCTCAATAAACCCTGGGCCAATTTGAGCGTCATTTCACCCATTCCATTCATCGTCTGATATGACTTAATGTTAAAGGACGTAAAATTTAAAATTAAAAAAAAAAAAAGAACTACGAACGAACAGCTATTCCCAGGAAGTGGCCACAGCCGACTTTCCAAGCGCCAGAAAGAAAGCTTTACACAAATTCTATAGTTCTGTCCCAACGTTTGGTGGAATAAACACTATTGGGGTCCCCATCGGCTGCAGAATTGCCCCAACATTTGTCTATTGAACTGGGCAAAGCATGAAAAAGTCCAAGGTGAGGGTGGCTACCCCGACGGCGATGAACCTTGGAACCTTTTGAATGCGAACATCTCATTTGTATCAACTGTTTATACTTTCATAAATTCTAATTGTTATACATCTACCTATTGTAGTGCATCAGCTTCTGAAAGATTACAAAACCTGAGAGTTACAAATGAAATGGAATGTAACTATAAATCATTACTTCAGCACAATTATCTTTCACCATTCTTATAGCATTTACATTAAAACTGTTACGCTCACATGGCTTTTCTTGCTTTTCTACAAAGCGTTCCTGTAAGAGTTTGTTTTTCTGTTTGATGTAAAACGCTTACAGATATGGAAACAAACGAAGGTTATGTAGCACTTCAAAAATTATGATAATGTATTGGAAAACATTAGTCAATAGTAAAATAGAATGTGAAACTTCTGACTATATATGCCATAAATTGTTTGTATTAATTAGAAACACATTTACTATCTACTAAGTTTTATCTCACTTTCTTATGATTTACCAGAAATACAGAACTCTACTTCCTAACGAATAAGATCCTAAAATCCATTCACAGGAAATTTAAAATAAATTGTTTATTGGTTATACAATTATGTGACATTTATGTTATTTTATTCAACATAGAATCATTAATGAGAAAATAAAATATAATGAAAATTTGTGCAATTGAACGTTTAGTAATTTTATAGTAGGAAACTTTCTTAATATTTCAAAGATAGAGAACTAAAATACCATACATGTGTAATTTACACAGAAGGAAATTTTTCTAAAAATGTGTTTTTTTAGGACTGAGGGGCCTCAAAATATATATTTATGAGAAATCTTGATATCAAAATTTTAATGGAATACAGCACTTCCACTTTCTATTATGGATAGGTGGTAGGGAAAGCAAAACCACTAACTTGCTATATGACAGAACACAACTGCAAATTACTAGAAGTCTTGGTGTAAACAAATGGTTTCTTCTTACAGACGAATTTGGAATCGAAACGTATATAGAGGACTTAAAGTATTCTTCTGGCTGAAGAGGAAGTGCCTTACCCTATCCAAAACTCATTGATTAAGTCAGTAATTTGGAACACAAGTGGGAAAATCAATACTCTCGTGAAGTATCACTGACGAATCGACTTAGGGTAACATATCGATTTATATCAGCTCCGGCCTGCTTGTCTGTTTGCAGCCTTAATGCCGCTGAATGTTGCCAGTAGCGATGTCCTAATGACTTGGTAAATTCTCAAAGAGGGCTGAAACCCTGTTATCGGGATTTCGATACCCCAATTAGATAACTGTCTACCTTGCTTAGCTTTAGTGTTTTAAAATACCTCAAAGTGAATAAAATGTAAAACTGTTGAAGTAATTGCAGGCCTATTAAATATATGGCCTTTATATTCCGTGAAATGTCTGCGGAGCGGCCTGGAAAGCATAAAAATCAAGATGGTATACACCGAATGTAGGTACTGTCAAAAGGTATAATTACTGGGAATGTTACTTATTTCGGTTCCAGTGGATCCCTTGAGAACGTCAATTGTCCGTGGCTGATTCTTGTACACTCTATTTTTTAGATACCCTCACAAGAAACAAAACTCGTGAGGTTAGCTCAGGGGATCTGAGGGACCACAGACCTTTTGAGATTATTCCATTATCAAAGAAACTGGTTGTAAGTCCATGGTGTCATTAGATGTATGGCACATTGCTCCATCTTGATGGAAATAACCTTCCCTCAATTCGATATCATCCAGCTGCTCCACAAATGTCTTGAAGACACCCATATAAACTTCGGTGTCTACAGTCGTATCAAAGAAAATGGGATCAACGATCGATAGATGCTGGTGGAGGACACTTCCAACGTTTTCTCTGAGATGTAAATGGTGTAATGTGATCTCCTAATGTGATCTCCTAATTATATTCTTCCAAATTGGCACGTGTGTCCTATTATTGATTCAAAATTTACGGCCTATTGAAATGGTTCTGGTTTTTGTGGATTGCACTATATTTGGTGCTATATATGGTTTTATTTCAGATTAAAGTTTTAACTTTCCATGCTTATGTTAATCATAAGCCCCGTGGCTTAGTCGGTAGAGCACCTGCCCGCTGTGTGAGGGGTCCTGGGCTCGATTCCCGGCTGGAGGTGGAGATTTTTCTTCAATCAAGATGATTCTTCATCTCCCCCAGAGTATGGAAGTATGAATGAGAGTGCGAATGTGTGCGTGATCTAATGATTAAAAAAAGTCCAAAGTACCAGCAGTCCAACGTCTACGAGTCAACACCATCACCAGTAGGCGATATGCTCCAAAGGAGAACGGCCGCCGTTTATTGCAGTTGATAGCTGAATAATTGCAAAAGGTGCGAGGAATGGAATGATGATTAATTATTCTCACCCTCTCTGTTGATCTTGAAGTATGCCTCGGCGCTCTGGAGCAATGCGTCTTCTCTCTCTGGCCGTAGTATCAGAGCGAGAATAATTTGTAGAAAACAATAACAAATTTTCTCTTCTTCAAAATATTGGAATTTATTCCACTAAAACCATTACTATATCCTATCACTATGTTAAGATCTGTAGTGTATATCCTTTTATAAAATACTCAATACTGAATCCTTGCAGATTAAGCTTCTGCGAACTTGCAGATCGTCCCTACAGATAACACATCTTTACACTTCAATGATCTGACGAAAAGTGAAGCCAAAACAATTTCTTTATTACACAGACGCTATTTCTGCATCTTAAATGTACACTCAAAATAATTTTGCACAACCTCGGAGAGACACAAAAGTAGTCTTTCGCCTATGGCCTTCTTAAGCAGAAAAACAAAATCTTTTAAAACTTTTAACAACTTCTTCTCATATCAGGTTGTCATGGTTATACCATCATCACCTACCTTAAATTTTATTCATTTCATTAAACATTACAATTTCTCCAACTATTCCTCTCAAACAACATAAAATGTCTATAAAATAACTGCTTCACAGTTAAAGGCGGGGTAAATATGGAACAAAGTAAATGGTAAATTTTGATAAGAAGTTGGCAAATAAGACATCATTTGTTGTTTAATTCTGAAGCCCTTTTATTATTATTATTATTATTATTATTATTATTATTATTATTATTATTATTATTATTATTATTATTATTATTATTATTATTATTATTATTATTATTATTATTATTATTATTATTATTATTATTATTATTATTATTATTATTATTATTATTATTATTATTATTATTATTATTATTATTATTATTATTATTATTATTATTATTATTATTATTATTATTATTATTATTATTATTATTATTATTATTATTATTATTATTATTATTATTATTATTATTATTATTATTATTATTATTATTATTATTATTATTATTATTATTATTATTATTATTATTATTATTATTATTATTATTATTATTATTATTATTATTATTATTATTATTATTATTATTATTATTATTATTATTATTATTATTATTATTATTATTATTATTATTATTATTATTATTATTATTATTATTATTATTATTATTATTATTATTATTATTATTATTATTATTATTATTATTATTATTATTATTATTATTATTATTATTATTATTATTATTATTATTATTATTAATTTGATGACAAAATAATAATTCATTTCTGAAGAACGGCATTGTTTTAAGCTCGTTTTTTGTGTTTAAGTTTATTTAATTCAATTGTTTTTTTAATCTTCATATGTTGCATATACGATACGTTTATTTAAATGCTTAACCTTGCCTATAAAGATGCAAACTCACACAAATTAGTGTCACAAATTACACTGGGCAACAACAAATAATTTTTGAATGTTTCGAGCAATTCATGAGGCAATCCTACTAATTTTGGGTTAAGAAAAACAAATATGACAATGAAAAAACTTTTATTAGCTTTAGTTTCTATGATATACACAAGGTGGAAGTATTATATATTAACGGATTTAGAGAAAAGGATACATTTTAATTACATACATGCTAACAACAACGAAACTGCTGTAAAAATACTTCGCAGATAGTCGTGTCTGAAGAGAATCATGGTGGCCTATTGAGTTCGTCATCTTTTAGCTTGCCTCTTGTGATGGAGTTCCGCAGAATCCCTATAAAAAGACCAAATGTAATCCGCAAGCACTACTTCATTCCAACGGCCCTGATAACTTTGTTCCATAACAGAAATGTCCTGATGGAATCTCTCCCCATGTTCATCACTAACAGCTCCACAACTAGGAGGAAAAAGTCTAGGTGGGAGTGGAGAAAATGGATCTTAAGGTACATATAGCATCCAAAGTTACGGAATTTTTGCAGGAACACTGTCATCAAATGCTTGTAGTTGTCATGTCTTTTGTGGCCTAAAAATCCATGAACAAGACCTTTGAAGGCTTCCCAAGCTTTATTTTCTTTTCCGTCCAAAATTTGGTCAAATGCAGGATCCTTTACAAGTTCTATTATTTGTGTTCCGACAAAAATGCCTTCCTTAACTTATGCATCACTTAAATTCCAAAATTTCTCTCTGATTGTGTTTTGTTATTTTACAGGTGTCCAAACACTCCCCCCCCCCCAAAAAAAAAATTCCCCGACATTTAAAATCTTCACTCTAAAAATTGAAATGCCACTTTATCTTCAAAACAAGAGCTAACCTATCATTTTTATGGTGATTTTTGAATTCAGCAGATGGAAATATGTGTAAATTCACTATTTTTAAGTTCGAAACATTTTCGTTGTTGCCCAGTGCTATCAACGACAATATTCTTGGAAAAAGACATCGTTCATTTTTAGAGTGTGCCCCCTATAAGCTGCGGAATACAAAGAGAAACAGATTTTGAAAAATTCCTTCTTCCTGAAGGCTTCTATCTGCATTTTAATACTTAAACTTAACTGCGCGAACTGTCACAACACATGACAATCACTTTTCGTATCACTTCAGTATATTCGTAAGTTTGATAAGAGTGGTTATGTAATAATTGTATTTCATTTCCAAGCTCAGCAAAACAATAATAATCTAGATGTGACGATAATCTCTAGCGGGAAGGTTTCGATTATAGCCATTGTCAGTGGGCTTATGCTAGCAAATCTCGCCCCTCCCGCTGTGTAATTAATTGCCGCTCTTCACACCCCCACAGTACAATATTGCCGCAACAGCATCACCCCTCCTCTCTGGGGAGACGCTTGAGCAGGGTTTTTATTTCCCCTTGTTGGCTCTACAGCGCCCCACCATATGATATGGAACTAATTCCTTTCAGCCGGCCACTAAGGTTTTGTAACCTGCGAGTTAAATGTTCTAACTACAAGTAGTTTGTAATAGAATCGAACGGTGAAATTCGTTGACTTTTGTTAGTTACATTTCCATAAAGATGTTGATTAATCGTGTACCTTGACTCAGGAATTACAATTTAGTTCATATTAACGTTTTTACATCAGAAACTTGAGGAAACTTGAAGGAACTAATAGATTGTGCTAAATGGGCGCGAGAATGAGCTCAAATGTTTAATCAGTATTTAATTTTCAGTCTGCCAGCTTTAAACACTATTAACATGCAAAAGAAATATTTGTATGTTGCTGTAAATAAGCAGGGATGTATAGATAGAGAAAAGGAAAACAAAAATGACTAAGTGCATCTTAAAAAAGGTGAAATGCCTCGGGCGTAAGCCTCTACAGATCCATTTAACAGAACTTGGAAGCTTTAATGAAACTATTTAATATCTTACACAAAAATTGTTGATTGCTGTAATTTTAATCATAAACTATTCAATTTAAACTATGATATTAACTTTTAAATTAAATGGAATCCCATGCTGGTATATTATATATAATACAAAGAATTTAAAATGGGCAACAAAAAATTACCTTGCAGATTATTGGTTCTGAGAAGGAAAACAATTATAATTGAGGCAATCATAATTTGTATAATAAAGGAATAGAGAAATGAAGGGTAGGAGGAAGATTGTAAAAATAATTTTATTTGATTAAAGATATTTCATTTAGTTTTGTTTACTTTATTTTTTTTTTTTATTTTAAGAATTATGAAATTGATCCAAAATTTTAATTGAGTATATCATCACGCAAGTGATTGATTAGTGAAAATATGGCATTAAATTAAGGCTGGCACTGATTTTCCCTACTTCCAATAGCTTTCCGGAAAAGGAATTTGTGAAGATAATTTAAACATCATAGTTGTGTGTTTAATCTGTGAAATATTCCATTGTTCTTCAAATGTCCAACTGACTATTGTGGAATGTATCTCGTAATTATGTACAGTAGTGTTCCACCATTGGGTGCGAAAATGCATGGATGTTGCGAACAGCAAACGAGAAGAGGAGGGGAGCGTATTTGACATGCGATGACAAACGGGGTCAATAGTACCATAACCACCATGCAAGATGCCTCAAATCGAACCAACCTGCTCTCCTTTCCTTTACATCTATTTACAGCAAAGTTTATTTAATGGCTGTTTAATATTTTATTCATGCCCAGCAAAGGAACGTATTAGGAACTTTTTTTAAAGTATTTGAGAGTAGGTAGGTGAAATATTAGAACATTAAGGCTTTATGTTAAATGAGGAAATTCCTTTTCACTCTAACTTTATTTTTCACATTCATAACAACATCAATAAAATATTAAATTAAACTTTTAAAAAATGTGAAAACATTTCTACTTGCGCGCTGTGTGAGCAAAAAGGAATGAGAGAATTAAGCACTTTATTTTTTAATAAAAAATCTTTTATACATAAATAGGTTTAAGATGCCCAGATTTTGCTAATAGATTCCAGGGTTTCTTAAGTTATCTATAGGACCATCTATGTTTGTCGCTTTTGAAATATTCTTTTCAAAACGGAACAAAGATTGGGCATGTATTTCGGACGAAAAAGAAAGTGAAAATTAACTTAACAACTGAGAATATTTATTTTATTCACTTTCCCTTTTCGTGCTATTGTTAGGATCAGAAAACTTCCTCTTCCTGTCGAAGGTTAAGAAACAATCGAAGTTCTTGTGCATCTTCTTTACTCCTGAAAATTCCAGGAGGTTCCGCTCTGCATTATCTGCGCTTCAAAATGTTTGAATCTAAGTGTTGCGCTTACATATATATATATATATATATATATATATATATATATATATATATATATATATATATATATATATATATATATATATATATAGTGATTTGCAACTAAGAAAAATATGAAGTGCCTATTTGAAAATTCGAACCATAACCAAAAATATTTTGGAAGTGGTTTACATTACAGACAATTTTATTTGAGATAAACTGTTACACTTAATGAACCATACATTTTGATACTAAGATTCTGAGAAAGGAGTTACAACCCCCAGGAATTACAAGTTTACTTTGTTAAGTATCATATTGCATTTATTTGTTCTATGTAAGACAGCTATAGCCGATGATGAAGAGTTAAAAAAATAACACTTTTTTATTGTGAACATGAAGGATGAGATGCGATATATGAGAAGTAAATACAGATTTTATATAAAGAAACATTCAAGGTTATTTAGTACTGAGGATAGATGTCTTGGTATTCCAGGAGTTTCAGAAGGGAGAGTAGTACATTGTTCATAATACTGAATAGAGTGTAAAATTATTACAAAACAGTATATTGACGAAGTAGTTCGAAAAAAGAATTGAAATGTTTTAGTAAACTTGTGTGTTCATCAAAATCTCGAACGATAAAATAAAATAAAGGAGCTCAAACTATTAGTTATTAATTTAATTATTCCTGTTTTGTACACCACGCACAGGAGATGAAAGAAGAGACCCATTCGTCACCTGCCTGCACAAATACATGCCTATATTGCAGCCGAAGGGGTATACCAAATATTGATATACCTTGTTGTGATATATCTATTTCATTTTTGCTAATTTTGTTATCACATGATGCTATCATGATGTATTATCTTTGTCTTAATTCTCCATTAAAGTTAAGCTATCATTGATGGAGTTAGATATTTCTCCAACCATCTTCCTGGAAAGAAAGGATGAAATTAAAAATCAATACGAGGCTACAAGCCATAGGCAGACACACCACTGAGATGTGCAGGGATCTCTAAGCAGTGCCAAACCTTAGACAGCGCTGGAAAAAAAAAAAATCTGCATATTATACCCCGGCATCTAATTTCTTAATCCGTGGTAAATAATCAAACCTTTATTTATTTATGAATACATCAAAAACATATACTACACATACACAATTTACAGATTATAAACAAAAAATAATAAAAAATAAAAAGTAATAAAAATTTTACAAACATCTTAAAATTTACTCTCATCAAACATCAATATCCACATCATATTTCTAAAAATAAACATGCATAAAATAAATTAAATTCCAAAAATATAATTAAAATTTTTTTTTTTTTTTGCCCTAATCCATCCCTTTCAAAATTTTATAAATTTAATTTAAAAATTTTACAAAAATTTCAAACGTACATAAAATATCTTAAACAAAAGTATAATATCACTGGTTTCCAGTAACATATAACTGACATTCCAGTTATTAACTATATTTTAAAATTCCCCAAAGTAAAATTTTGCCGCCATTAGCCGGCAGGAAACCATTGGTACTGGTATCCAGAATTTCTATTTAACCAAACAAAAATATCCTAACCACACAAAACTATCAATTAAATATTGGTTAGTTACCAACCATAAATTTTAAAAATGAACAATTAATTAATAATTTACGTAATTTTCAAAACTAATAAAATATTCTTACAATTAATTATAATTTAAGAACAAAAATATTAACAGAATAATTCTGTTATTATATAACATTTCAAAATTATTATTGACAACTTTACACTGACAGCTTTACTTTAACTTCCTAAAGTACTATTTAAATAACTCATATCAAAATTTATTAAAATTTAAACCCCCCCCAAAAAAATTGATACTCAAAATTAATTTGCACTTCCAATTAAAACTTAAAAATTTTATTACAAAACATTAAAAAAAGAGCCAATTGATGTGCAAAGTGCTGGAGAAGGCGATGAAGAAGAAGGTGCCCCTCACTGTCCACGGAGAGTGCTCTTTCCTTTGAGCAAGCATTCGCGCCATTTGTCCACCATCGCCATTTATCACAAAACCTAGAACACCTGTAAAATGAGGAAGAAGCATTATTAAAAGAAAATGAAAGAAAGTAAATCGTGGTAGAGGAACAAATCGTAGCATTCTTCTACCAGAAAACCTAATGTCAAGTGTAATTGCTGTTCTTTGGATAATTTCATCAGTGTGGTGCTGTAGCGGGGTACTCACATTCCTATATCATTTCTTTTATTTATTTTCTTATGAACGGAAATTTGGATTGTGATTTTGAACATATATTTACCTGATGACTAAGGAAAATTGCAATAATGAACGGGTTTTGAACTCGCGTGTTTCCAAATGGAGTCGCATAAAACTCAGTCCGAAACTTCTCATTGGTAATGAGACGTATTGGCGTAAGCCAAGTGAAAGCTGATTTAAAAAGTGTTTGATTTTGTTTCATTTATAACTATACCTGCTTTGTTTTCCATATTGCTGTTCATATTGCCTGTATACTATAATATGTGTCTTATTTTGACTTTTCAAGTACATATATATCCTATGAAACTTCATAGCTCTGGACATGTTTAATTTTCACAGTCTTTTCTGGCTACAAGTGAACCTACAGAACGCAAAGCAATCCAATTTAATCTTTCATTTTACTCTTTTATTTGTTGATGTTTAAATTTATTTATTAGTGTGATAAATGGAAAATAAAATGGATAATTTTTCCATTTATAAAAATTGTTTAAATGTCTATTAAACTGGTGTTAAGTAATTTCATTTTGAGTTTTACCTTTATTCAAATGGTGATTGGCATATCAGACAACAGAAGTAAAGAGCGATTATCGCGGCCATCTTTTGCCTTGAAGTAGGGTTAAATGCACACTTGAGTTTTCACACAGCCACGGTCGATCCGTATGCTCTATTCATATCACTACAAGTACTCCGATCTATAAAAGCATTGTGCTCGAGTATTGACATTTTTGACAGCGCTATTGATCATACAACTCGTCTTATTTGTGAAACTAAGCACACGGATAATAATAAAAAGAAGTCTTTGCCACATAATCTGATTGTGTACAAAGGCTGGTTGGATTTCCATTGTGTCGTAGTTTTCTGTTTCGACCGACGCTTGTTGCTGTTGTAGTTGATGTATGTCACAATTTCGTGACAAAGAGTAATGGAAAACGGTCGGAACAATCGGAGATAAAAATAAAATCTACACACACTAGGTATAAAAACACACATGGAATATATAATATGTAGTCGCGTGAAAAGAATACCGTAATAAGTTGCGTTTGTTTGCTTTACCGCACTGACGCATGCATGCTGTTAGGAGATAAAAGAACTCAACGGTTCGTAGCATTCTACGAGGTTGACTCCATGAGCGTATACTTACCCACAAGCTGGAACATATAATGGAATTTTATGCCCTCTCATTCAAATCTTCGTTTTATTAAACTCCAACGGTAGGCACATTTTTGCATTCCCTGCCACATATACACTGGGTAAAGAAGGTATTGGATTCTACACAGAAAACAGTTTTAGAAAAGGGTCTGTGTGTATGCCTATTTTTTTTTTTTAATTTAGGGCATCCAACGTTAAGTCATATCGGACGATGAACGAAATGGGTGAAATGGTACTGAAATGAGCCGAGGTTCCGTAGAGATTAGAGTTACCCGACATTCGTCTTTTAGGACAAGGGAAAACCCTGTAAAAACCTTATCCAGATCACCCTGACCCTAATTAGAACTCGGGATCTCTTGAACGTGAGGCAGGCACGCTACCATCTACGCTACCGAGACGGCCATATGCATAAGTGTGTATGTGAAGAGGTAACTCAAAAACGAAAAGTCGGTTAAATACCCTTACCCCCAACTACCCCTTACAATGATATTTTTTGGAAATTTTGATTTTCTAAAAAATGGCTAAAGTACATGTTAAGGATACCTATGACTGAACATTTGAAATCCTGAACTAATAACGCTAGCTTTTTAAGATTTATACCACAGATGTAGCTTAGTGCAAATATGATACAGCCTACATTTTGTCAATTTCACTGTAATAATTTGGGAAATATGGTCAAATTTATTTAGTTTTGTTACGTCACCTAAAAAGTACCTTGCGATAAATTAACTTAAATTTTGGTCTAATATTTTAATAACAGGTTCCCAACACATTCATTTTTTCAATTTGCCCTAGGTTTCTCTGTGTCTCAATAACTTAAGGCTCTAGAAATCTTTTGAAGCTATAAATATGGCTTTTTAGCACAAAATTTGAAATTTTTGTGTTTTGAAGTAAATAACGTGTGCTTAACTGTATCTCACAATAAAACGCAGAGAAATTTCTATTCACTCTGCCTCAATGAACGTGTGTAACAACTTTCATTAGTGTAACACTAAAACTGAGACGCAAGAAGCATCTAAAATGATGAAAAATGCTGAAATTTTCAATAGCGAACAAACTAGGATAAAGAATTAGAATTCATATCTTACACTAGCATTCACGTAACTTTCAAACTAGATTAGAGCATTTAAAAATGGCTTTCGGATGCTATCTAGCCATTGTTTGTATTCAGGAAGGTTTACACTATTTTATAGACTAAAAAAAGGAAAAATTAATTTTTAAAAAATTTTCACGATATTTCAGTCATATATATCCTTAAAAGTTTTATGATCAATTAAATGCATATTTTGAATTTTCTGGAAATGCCCCTTGAAGTCCTTTTCCTTCTGGATGAAATTTGCATAGAGGTAAACCCAAGGATTGGGATTACTACGTAAGAGATTCGGCACCGAAACCTGTGGTTTATTGTACCTAAGCCCCAAGAGGAGTATCCCCGGGAGGAAGGATGAGGCGAAAGGAGACAGAGGGCGACCGACCCAAGGTGATGAGACACCTCTCGACATTTCTACCCTGAAAGATACCACCGGATGGGAGATGTAAAATGATAATGGAGATGAAATGGAGAGAAGGAAATTCAGCAGTCGTAATTTATTTTACCCAGCATTTGCCTTGCGACCCCAGAAACCCCCGAACAAACCCCATGGTTCAGGTAAGTCTAATCGAAACCGGACCTCTCTAATGTGAGGTAAAGACGAAACCGCCTGCTCGGTTTTTTAGTATATAAGTTAAGCATCTTTCAGAAATACAACACTAAGGTTTTTTTAAGGTCTCGTCACCCCAGACGCTTTTCATGGATTTTTATGGGAAATTTTGATTTTCTCAAAAATGGCACAAACCATTTTCATTAAAATGCCATATATTCAACAAATTTACATGATAAATTAAACGTAGGTATATCTTGAATTTTCTGTGAATGTCTTCGGAAGTCCTCTTCCTGACTTCTGCATAAGTGGTAAACTCTACGAAATATACAAAACCTTACTGCACAAAAATATGTGTCACTTAGAAAACACACAATGCCATATACTTTTCTTTTTGTGAACTGAACTATTTGTGAAATGCTATTACCTGTCATTTGTCTGAATTTTCCAATAGTTACACTTACTTCAAATGAAAAGCCGTTATTCATTTTTTATCTCTTTGCTATGCAAAGAGGATGGAATCTCAAAGCCATACCATAATGACCAGCTGTAAATGATTTGACTATGGCTTAAGGCCTAATGCATTCCCATATTCTCCTTGTACCTAAAGGAAAATTAACAAAAAGATAAATGCTTATCTCGTTTAACTTGAAGTAGATAGGGGAATAAGTATCCTTAAGAATAGTTTGTACAACAGTGGAGAAAATCACTTAGAGTTTTATTCATTATTATTCGAGTACATTCCCCGGGTCAATGTTAAGATGAATACCATTTATTTGTGCATCTTTCAAGCGAAACGATATAACGGAATGAGATTGAATTTAAGTTTTTCAGCGTATCTCTGTTGTATTCCTTACAGTAAATTGTGATTAAGGTACATATTTTTGGAGGGCCATCGATATTTGAGCAGAGAACCGCCCGCCCCCTTGGAGGAACAGAGACAACCGAATGGTGACCAGATCCATGTGACATGAACAAACATGTAATGGGACTCTAGCGTTTCCAGTATCCTAACTCAGCAGCCCCAATCGTTGCCGGGGAGAAATTTGCATAGGACACATCTCTACCCGCAGCTGCAGCACACCGAATACCATCGTAGGTCTCTAGAACCCTGAAGCAGATAAAAATAACGGAAATAAAGTATGCAGGAAATTAGCAACAGGAAAGTCTTTGTAGAAGAGGAACCTCCCTAGCATTCGTCTATCAATCTGGAAAACCACGAAAAACCTAAGGATGAGAGTAAACTGTTGCTATGAATCGAACCCGGGATCTCAAGAATGCGAGCTGCACACGTTACTGCGGAGCCATCTCTCATGGTAATGATACTAACATGTTACGGTGTTACGAGACTGTGTCCACCTTTGTCACGCATCCGTGCTGTGTAGCAACATTCTAAAAATAAGTTACAATGACCACAATGCAAAGCGATGATGTCTGTATTTACTGCGTATCCGGTTGCATGTCATTCTAATACAAGGAAACGCCGTGCTGTTTACATCCTATTGCTAGGTATGATTTTAATGGTACGTTACGATGGCACACGATTATACCGAACTTTTCTGCGTATTCGCTATAGAGTGAGATGATGGTAACATGTGAATCTTGCATATCGGAAGGTTCTAAGTTAGATACTCTCAAATATGCCACTGATTCTTTTTAGGATGATCACCTGGAAGTGAAGCGAATGCCGGCGTATCATCCGGATTTACTGTCACTGATTTCTGTCCTAATTATTACATTTGTTTCGAGTTTGTACCACAAGGGATGGTGGTTGGTGTGTTGCAGAAAGACGAAGGACTAGGAGGTTTTGTCAATTACCGGGACATCCAAGTTGCGAGTGGCTAAGGCAGGGCTCATCGACGTTAGAATTGTTATATTGCTTGAGTACATCGTCGTTCTAAACTAGTCTCCTTTTGAATTTACCTTCATTCCTTTCTTCCAGCAGTTTCGTTGGAAGCATATAGTATAGCCCACAGCGGCCTACTTACTGGAGGCCTCTTCGTCTACTTCTAATGAACATTAAAGCGAGGATGCAAAGTGATTATGTCTGTATCTTTAGTGCATCTCTGTCACTATAACGACTGTATCCTCGTAGGTAACGTATTATGGTGCCACGATTCCGCCTTTGTTGCGTATCTCTCTATTATTAGTAACAGGATGGAATGCTGCCTGTTTGTTGTATATTATTCTCAGCATTTGCGCCAATATCTTGATATATTGCATCTTCTTGATTTGTCATTCTTGTGACAGCTTCCTTTGCTGGCTACCTATACATCGTTTACCTATAGTGTCTACGTGTGTATAATTTTTTCATCATCTCCCTGTTCTTGTATGTTATCAATCAGCGTTTTCGCGATTCCTTGTTTCACTCCACTCTGTTGTTGTTGTAATTTATGTCCTTCAACGTTAAGTCATATCGGACGATGAATGGAATGGGTGAAATGATGCTCAAATGCACCCAGGGTCCATAGAGCTTAGAGTTACCCGACATTCGTCTTTCAGGATAAGGGAAAATTCTGGAAAAACCTTATCCAGGTAACTCACCCGAGATTCGAACTCGGGACCTCTTGAACGTCAGGCACACTCGCTGCCATCTACGCTATCGAGGCGGGCTCTCCACTCTGAGGACAACTATTTCAGTGAACGTACACCTTGGTTTTTCTCTTTTTTGGATTTACGTTCTTCAACGGTTGTCATCAAACGATGAAAATGGATGAAATGATGCTCAAATGAACCCAGGATCCATAGAGCTTAGAGTTACTTATCTAGGTAGCTCACTCTGACTGATATTCGAACTCAGGACCTCTTGAACGCGAGGCAGACACGCTACCCCGTACGGTACAGGCGCGGGAGCGCACCTTCGTGACTCATTATATCATTTTGTTATTTTGAAACTGGAAAGTTCAAGTCTGTTTCGTCGCTCCAAACATAGCATAATAGCTTATGTACTAAAAGTGTGAAATAACCATTAAGTCAATAATTATTAAATATATGCGTTATCAACTGGAAGCCCGGAATTTGAAAGTTACTCAGGGCTTCATAAAAATTCGTACGCTTTCATGGCCGGTGTCAGTATAATATAAAGTATTAACCGGGCTTGTGGGCCGTGGTCTACTGGGCACCTTCTTCATCTTCCCAGACGTTTCGTCTGTGGCTGCGGCAGACATCTTCAGTGGCAGTGCGATCGAAGTATCCTGGCGGAAGTCTCAACAGCAACTACTCAGGGCTGCTATAAGGAGAGTCTTGTTCATATCTCGTTAAATTTTAAATGTTAAGTGCACTTTCCTCAAGCATGGTCTCGTAATTTACTGAAAAAGAATTTTAAGAGTAAATAATACAGAATCGTATGATAATATTTTTGCTTTGTAGTTTTCTCAGTTATTGAGAAAAATGCACTAATAATACCAATATTTTAAATTGTTTCATATTTGTTAAGAAGTACCAGCAAATTAGTGCAGGGTGTGATTCAAGAAAAGTAGATTCGCCTTCACACACCTTAACCACTTTTTGTTTAAGCAGCTGTCAAAAAACATGCATGTACTACGTGTTTAATTTATATTTAACTGCCATAAAAGTTAATCTAAAAAGTGATTTTCATAATTAAGATACCAGAAATATATTCCTAGATTATCCATGTTTTAGATCATCAAAAATTAAAATTATTATAACATGTTGGGTATGCAAGTTTTAATAAGTTTCCAATGGCATGCAAACTACTTCTGTGAATGATTAAAATGAGGATAGTAGAGTTGGTTAAAAGAAAACTTGTTTTACTCTGTTAATTAAATCGTTGATAAAGATATAAAGTGCATTTGGAGCTAGTCACACTGACGAAACATATTGCTGTGTATAATTGTGGAAATAGATAACAAAAATTACCATCCTCCTTTATTATTATTATTATTATTATTATTATTATTATTATTATTATTATTATTATTATTATTATTATTATTATTATTATTATTATTATTATTATTATTATTATTATTATTATTATTATTATTATTATTATTATTATTATTATTATTATTATTATTATTATTATTATTATTATTATTATTATTATTATTATTATTATTATTATTATTATTATTATTATTATTATTATTATTATTATTATTATTATTATTATTATTATTATTATTATTATTATTATTATTATTATTATTATTATTATTATTATTATTATTATTATTATTATTATTATTATTATTATTATTATTATTATTATTATTATTATTATTATTATTATTATTATTATTATTATTATTATTATTATTATTATTATTATTATTATTATTATTATTATTATTATTATTATTATTATTATTATTATTATTATTATTATTATTATTATTATTATTATTATTATTATTATTATTATTATTATTATTATTATTATTATTATTATTATTATTATTATTATTATTATTATTATTATTATTATTATTATTATTATTATTATTATTATTATTATTATTATTATTATTATTATTATTATTATTATTATTATTATTATTATTATTATTATTATTATTATTATTATTATTATTATTATTATTATTATTATTATTATTATTATTATTATTATTATTATTATTATTATTATTATTATTATTATTATTATTATTATTATTATTATTATTATTATTATTATTATTATTATTATTATTATTATTATTATTATTATTATTATTATTATTATTATTATTATTATTAATTATTAAATGATACAATAGAAATATTTTGAAAATCCCAAGATATAGGGCTTTTAATAGATCTTTATTGGCTCTTGAGAACTATGATTACATAGACGAAAACTAAGTTAACCAAAACGCAAAGTGTTGTAGTCAATCATTTTGGAAGAACTATGAGTTAAATCTAAAAATAAACATAAAAAGAAACTTATTAAAATCATGTTTAGGTATTGAAAAAAGTTAAGACTCAATTTGTTTATTTTTTCTCTAAACTCAGGGTACAGCACTGACTGAACTGTATACAAAGTGAACTTTCATTGATTCCAATAACTGCTTTTCCCTGCGTAAGGTTTGCACCTTCAGGTTACCAACCCGTGTCTCCACCCAGCCAGTATAAATTCTTTGTGTGACTGAGAAGTATTGAAAGACACAAGAAATGAACCAGTGCACGAGGTTATAATTGATGTGAAATGAAGGGGTGCCTTAGATACCGCCCCTAAGAATGTTTCACTATAACTGATCCTCAAGGAAATGGTAAAACATAGCAACATAATTCGGCCTACTAGAGGAAGGGATGAAGAATTGTTTGCATCTACAGCATATATGTATATATATATATATATATATATATATATATATATATATATATATATAATAGCTTTTATTAGTGATACAAAGATAAGGCTAATTTATTATCACCATAGAATGGCAATAAGAAGATGGACGTTAAGAAAAACGGTAGCTTAACGTGACAATGTAAGGTTGAAGTGTAGATATTAAAAGAACCCATTAAAATATTACGTCCTTTTCCTTTATTTTTACGTTTTTATGACATTGTATTTTGCGCTGTGCTACTGAAAAAAGGTACAACTTGGATTGATAGAGTCGACATGAAAAATTCAATGTCACGGCAGGGATTTGAGCCACGTATCTACTGGTTTGCGTACAGTCGCTTTATCCATTGAACAACCATGGCCAATTTTCCCTCGTGACATTAAATTCTCCAATTGACTCATATATTTTCCCTGTAAACCGCTAGGGGCTCTGGCATCCGAGATACAGCGTTTGTGGCGACTTAATATTGTAAGTACTTGAGTCCCAGGCTTCATCATTTAACTCTTATTACTAAGTTAATTGATGGAAATTAATAATTTCTTTACACTAACCGTATACAGGCTAAGGTATTGGATTGATAGAGTTGACACGAAAAATTCAATGCCACGGCCGGGATTTGAACCACACATCTACTGGTTTCCGTCCAATCGCTCTTACCCATTGAGCTATTATGGCCAAGTTGCCCCTAGCGGTTTACCGGGAAAATATGAGTCAATTGGAGAATTTAATGGTAGCGAATCGAGTTGCACAGTGACAATGTAGACACGGAACGCCAGAAGTTGGAATTTCAATCATGACAATGAGTTTTTCAGATCTGATTCAGCTGTTCAAACTTATGGCTATTTCGCTCGAATAAGGTCGTTAGGGCGATACAAGAGGGAGAATGAACTTTAAATGGCTTACTCAAGGATATCAGGTACCTCTGCTCCTTGAAACAAAACACACTAATGGATTATTTAACCATCATTTCTCATTTTTTGAGTGTACGTTTACGAAGAAATCATTGTGTGCATTTTAATGTCACAAAGTATTGCTGTTATTTAAGAAACAAACCACTAACATTCTCGTATAGACAGCAGCTTCAAAAGGGTAATAATAGGCAGGTACATGATTAGTGCATTAAATACAATTTTGTTTAAATAATTAAAGGATATTACTACCTAATGTTTAATGCAGATGGACTGTTCTAGAATGCATTTTAAATTTTAGTGCTATTAATTTTCATTCTTGCTTTTTTGTCTTTGGAAATATCTTCTTATGGCATTGTTCTTCAGGTCAGTTATGACTACCTTTGCTGTTATGGAGACAGAAGGTTTTTTGTCTTCATTTTTGTTTCCAATTGATATTAAAGGACAAGTCATAAAATGTACAAATACACGCATCGTTAGAGGTTCTTTAGAGTCTGCTTGTCCAACTGAGCGGAACTTTGAGGATTGAATTTCATGTTCTTTGACCACAGATTATATAGTAGTATACTGCTAATGGACAAACAGTCTCTTAAATTGTATGCTTTCAGTTACTTTGTTGCTCTTAAGAATGGAAATGTTGAGTAGAATATAAAACTTAATTGACATATAACAGAGTTAAATATCAAGGATGGCAGGTCATTATAATCGGTAATGTGCTCGTTCCATTGTGGCAGCAGTAAAGGGGAACAAAATGTCATTAAATTGAGATTTCAGGCTGTGCTTATTTGGAATACATTTTTTTTGTAAGTCATTCTGCAACATTTTTATGAAAACCACTACTTAAAAGAAATATCTGCATCGAAAATAACTGAGGTGCTATTATTAATGCCTGCTGTGGCACACAGTAAATGAAAATTCAAATATTGATAACTTCGTTCCCTACACACACACACACACACACACGCACACACACATATAGGATGTTTCAAAACGACACCGAATACACATATAGAAGTAGTTGCTCGGCTTCTATGAGGCACATATAGATAGTTTTTTTACTGCCAATAGAGCTGCATAAAAATGCTCCAGAATGAGTGTGGATTAGGCAGTTACAGGAACAACGATGCGCGCCTCAGGTTGCTGGAGTTCGCAGGTATAGGTCGAACACCGTGCCGCGTGCTGTAACTGTTTGTAAACATACCGGCATACTCCGCAGTAGCTTGCTTGCTACTATTAAGAATTTCTTTCGCTTATGAAACCGCAATAAAGAATCTATTGCTTAATTATTGTTTATGAGTGTTTAACGTGTTCCAAAATTCCGTTATAGCAGTCCGTGATGGCGAATAAGCTGGTGGACATATGCAATTTATACCTTTTAGAGGGAAGTTAATGTTAGTGAGGTTGAGGATGGAAACATTAAATGATAAACAGAACGGAAAACAACATCAAAGAATTGTAGATAAATTAACCAAAACTAAATGGCTAATACAATGAGTCGAGCATTTTACTTCACGTGTTTGATAATTCTAAATAAAGCATTTCTAACTGAAAAGGAAGCTGTTGATACAGTAAGTCGAACGTATTGTACAGTTAAGATCACAACAAAAAGCTCTGAAGTTAAATAAATATTAACATTGATGTGACTACTTTTACAGTTCATATTTTTAATGAAATTAAATTAATCGTGTGTTAGTTGAACTCCCTTCAGCTCTTCCATCCATCAAAACCATATCCGTCATTTCGGCGATCGTATAGCGCTCCATATTGCTGGGATTTGCTAAGTACGCGCTAAATCCTCCCTGTTAGGACGGAATGTATAGTTTTACACTGAAGAGCAACCTTGCAACTGTCCTAGTTATTAGTCGAATTTTGCACAAATTACTGCCCTTTGCGCCATTACCTGACTGGCAGGCTAGGGTCACTGATAAAGAGAAAGAGGTAATGTTTTTGTTTTCGTGGCCGCTGCGTCGCAATAACAACTTTTGAGGTTCGTACACCAGTGGTTCCTGCGCTGCCTAATCACAAAATCATGTAATATTTATTATACCTAAGAGAACTTCGAAACTGCGACACCGAAATTCGGACTAGTTACGTTATAAACTACGCAACGGCTGCAGTCGTTTTGGAACAACCTATATATGGCGCGTGGCGTGGCGTGGCGTGGCGGGCTAAGGTAGCATGCCTGAGGAAAGCGGCCCGGGTTCGATCCCACCCAAGGGGTACGGCTTTTAGGTCCCGGATATAGGACCGGTGCCCATACAGCATCGTGAGGAAAGCGAGGTACTTACGCTAGGTAAATGGCCCTGGTCACGGAAACCAACATACCGGCTGGGATGCCGAGATGCTGACCACATCTCCTCCCTGTATTGGTTGAATGATCACTCGCCTCTACCTTGCGGAAGTGGGTGTGAGGCCGGCAGTCGGATTGGTAGGCCTTGGCCGTCTTAGGGCTGTCGCGCTGTCTCGACCGGCTTTGAGGAGGGAGCAGTGTCACCTAATTATCGGAAGGCACGGCCAGCTAGCAGCCGGGTGGGCGAGAGGAGTCATTTAGCCCACTCCTACCCATTTATCTTGTAGCGCTAACGAGTGGATGGTTGGAAAAACATCACTAGCCATCTCTTTACCCCTCCCTGGCGTCTGGAACAGTCGGGAAGATTCACTGAACCGCGAGACTTCCAGAGACGGCGATCTTCCCTACATAAGGCCTGCAGTGGACGAGTCAGTCAGTTCTTGGCGAGCAGCCGTGAGGAGCGCCGAGTGAGTGAACGTACCGGAAGACTGTGTACGTGCATCAGAGGAGTTGTACGTAATTGTGAGTGTAGAGTGGATCTGTGACAGACGAACTGTCGAATTGTAATTGTGTGTGCTACGTAATTCTGTGTAATCGGCAAGTGTTCCAACTGTAATTCGGTGGAAATATAGAACATTTTGAGTTTGTGCAATTGGACTTTTAATTTCACGAACCCACAAAGTCACAATATATATATTCCTTTGATCAATGTTTAACTGTCGTTACTTCTGAATATAACTGGTTGTCTTGGACATTCTGCATCCCTGGAGACTTTAAAGAAGTTCCCATATTGCTACAACCAATTCTTTCAGATTTACGGTAAAGAACTGAAACAACTACTAATCCAAATATTTCTTTATGTCACTCGATGCCGACGAGATTAAAAGGGAATGAATAAAGGAATTATATGAACATGGAAGTTTCTAAATCCATACGTAACATAACCGTGTATTATAGATATAGAATTTTTGGCTAGAATGGAAATCTCTCTACTTACTACGAGAGCTAAACAATAGAGATAATAATAAGAATATTATGTGACAAAGGTGAACTTGGATAACAATTTGTTAGAGTAGATTAAAATAGATCTATGGGCACACTGAGGAGGTTGATTTTAAGGCTAAATGAAACGGTTTTAAGCACAGAATAAAACGACGAGGAGTATAAAATAATTCAGAGAGAAATAGCATAGGGAGAGGAGTGCAACAGGGATGCTCCCTCTGCCTAAATATTTGAACATCGATTTGTTAAATACTCTGCAGTGGGATTAAGACTTGATGCATATTTTGACGGGGTGTGCACAGCAGGAGAACTAGCGAAATATTCAATCCTTCATTTTCTTCTGAGTTTCTAGGATTAGGAATAAATGCTTCGTCTTTCCGGATGTCTTCTTCCTTTCAGCCTGTAGTAAACTGCATTACATAGGTTCCTCTCTGGTGATATTCTTTCATCCTGTTTCCATTCATTTCTATAATGTGCAACTTTTTCTTCTAGAGAAATTATTTATATTCTCTTATCTTATCGTTAGATATTTTGTCTAAAAGGATGCATCCTTTCATTGATCTTAGGAACCCGAAATGAGACACATTAAATTCACACAAAATTCATGTCCAGCTAGAAATATATAATGCATGTTGGGGTCTACTGTTTTGTCAAAGGACTTTGGATATTATATGCGAAGTCAGATAATTTTTTTAAATTAGCCAGAGGCGGTTTACCTCTGTTTTCTTATGTTTTTGCTTATTTTTGTCACCGTTAAGTTATATCGGACGGTGAATGAATTGGGTGAAATGATGCTCAAACGAGTCCAGGGTCCATGGAGCTTAGAGTTACCCGACATTCGTCTTGAAGGATAAGGGAAAATCCAGGAAAAACCTTATCTAGGTAACTCACCCAGACCGAGATTCGAACTCGGGACCTCTTGAACGTGAGGCAGACATGCTACCATCTACGCTACTGAGGCGGGCTGTTAACTTTTACCTCAAATGTGCTTATGTAGTAAATAGCTCACTTTTTAAGTTTTGTGTAATAACTTTAATAGTTTGAAAACACGGAAGCCTAACAAGAGAAAATAGGATAACACTAAAAGATTCGCTGATAAATATATCACTGGAGGGAGAGATAAGTGGGATGATAGGCATGGCAAAGAGAGGTTTTTCAGTGAAAAAGAAACTTCCACGTTCAAGAGGTTCCAAGTTCGAATCTCGGTCAGTGTGAGTTACCTGGATAAGGGTTTTTCCGGGGTTTGTTTTATCCTCAGAGACGAATATCGGATAACTCTAATCTCTATGGACCATGGGCTTATTTGAGCATCATTTCACCCATTTCATTCACCGTCCGATATGACTTGACGTTGGAGGACGTAAATTACAAAAAAAAAAAAAAAAAAAAAAAAAAAAAAAGACCCGTCGCATTTTGTTTGTAATTTACGTCCTCCAACGTCAAGTCATATCGGACGATGAATGAAAGGGTGAAATGATCCTCAAATGAGCCCTGGGCCTATAGAGCTTAGAGTTACCCGACATTCGTCTTCAAGGATAAGGGAAAACCTCGGAAAATACCTTATCCAGGTAACTCACCCTGACCGAGATTGAACTCAGTACCTCTTGAACGTGAGGCAGACACGCTACCGTCTACGCTACCGAAGCGGGCCAAACATCGTTAGCAATCTTGAGGAATTAATAATGAAATTCTTTACATGGTAAAGGTTAATAACTTTGATGCTGTGGCGGAGTGAATAAAGCAAGTAAGCCTTAGACGCACAGTTATGGAATAAGTAAAATGAACTGACGAAATGGTGATGAAACGGGCCTCTTTAAGAGATTGAGGAGACGCACTAGAAGGAATGCTAAATTAGGAAAAATGTTCCGTGCAGTAGGAAGTACAAGAAAACAGCATAATTGTGTAATAGATGCTCCAAATGTAGGAGTGAAAAGAAATTATTAAAGAGAGAAGCAGGACGCTGGATTTGCAATGAAGAGCTACCCTTGAACGAGAACCACGAATGCCTGAATCTATAAGTACATTTACAGGAATGGAAGGTTCACATTTAAGGTTTCAACAGTTTTGGTCATGACATACATACTGTTGAGAGCAAGTTGCAAGGTTAACTTTAGACTGAATGTTTCTTTAATGGTTCTTCTAGCCTCTAATTAAGATATTTTGTAAAATAAATTGAGAGCTTATAATGATGACACCTTTAACATTTAAAAAGTAGGGTAACTGGGATATACTAAGTAGTAGTTGCATACATTTGTGAGGTTTATAAATGTAAATGTAGTCTTTAAAACTGTTGCGTTCCTAGGACATATTTTCATTGGTTGCTCTTCCTCTCTGTTCTCCCTGAGGTCACATAAGAGCAACTTCGCCTCCGTACTAGGCTAAACATGATGATTAGCTCATTCGTATGTAGGCTGCTCTCATTCATAACACGCTGAGCTCTGAAATTCCCAACTCAGGCCCCAAACATGTATTCAGATCAGATTACTGATTTATATTCCGCAAACATAGCTCGTAATTTAAATAGTTTGCGGAGCTACGTCACCAAAACCCAAGCTGTTGTCACCGTTTGCCTAATCACCAGGATACCGCAAAGAAATGAGCAGTACAATATAGTAGACTGCATGCATCTTTTCTTAATGGTGCTGTTCCTGCAGGAACTATACATTAAGGAACGGATGGAGAGAAACAAATCGGGGAAATAGCATAATTCATGTCGAAGAAAGGCAATTGCATAAAAACTTTGAAACTTGCTAAAGGACATTTTTTTTAAGTATTAACACTCAGTAATTTTATGGAGAGTTGGCACATGTAAAGCATTTTACAGTAAACACGTGTAGTGGTGGAGAATTGCCATATTTTTTTGCGTATTTTGCGTATCTTATAGGTATCCTTTCAGCCAAAAAAATAACCTCCAATACATCTAATGTTATAATGTTGGTGACTTAGAAAACTTATTAGCACAATCACTGTAGTTACATTTCCTCTCTGTAGTATACATATAAAATCTTATTGCTTCTCTGCATTATTAGCTTTAAATAAATTTAAAACCTTTCTAGCGTGTTACATTCACATGCCCCTCCTCACACATTCTTCAACAAGCATTTCTTAAAAATTCATATTCTTCTATCCACTTCGTGTTAATCGAGATACACATTTGTAGATACAATGGGGATAGAGAATACAGCAGACTTAAGCGATAGTTCAACCTTTAAATATCTGTCACGCTTTGTAATGCTTTTATATAAGGAATATATCGCAAATAGTTACGTATTTGACATAAAGCTATGTTTTAACGAGATGTACGTGCTTTATAGAGTAAGATGCTGGTACCTATGGCTTAACAACTAGCAAAGGTCATTTAAAATAAAGAAGTTTTCAGAAGGTATGCCCAGAAAATTCGACATTTACATACATATTGGGTTTAGACTAAGAACAAAGCATTGAAAATGTAATTAGGGAACCAAATTTTAGTTCGTAGGACAAATTATCCTATATTCGGTTTAAACGGCAATTGTTTTAATGTATTTCTAATTCGGCATAATTATATGATATATAATAAAATATAGAATGCAGTGAGGGGACAAAGTTTTAATTCTAGTACGAATTACCCGAAATTCGGTTTCAGGGTAGCGACCAAGTAGGTAAGTGGTACATACTGAGCTCACAGGCTACGCGGTTTCGAATAAGCGTTGGTATACTGTATTCATAATTTTTCAAGCAAATGTCTTAAACTAAGGTATTTTAATCAAATATTTAGATGCATTTTTAACATATCTACCATATTACCACCTAAAGGGAATTTTGGGGTGGAGGAATTTTTTTTTGATCTCCTGTTGCGTCCTTGGAAGCTGTTGAACCACTGATCTACTTTGGTTTTTAGTTATGCACGTGGACAAATAAACTAGCACACATACTGATACACAAAAACGTTTTCATAAAATAATTATTTTACTCGTAGCACAGAAGCTTTGAGAGGAAGCAATACCTTTCCTCCCTGTTGGGTAGTGATAGAAGATTCTACATTTTGGTATAAAACAAAGACGATCAGTAATGGTCATCCTAAGCCATTCTGCTGTGGATCTAAATATAGCCAGATGTTTCATTTGAAGTGACATGAACTCCATCTTATATAGAAAAATGACATTTGCAAATTAGTTATTAATATCATTAAAATGCACATGCCATACTATTGCTATAACCAAGCTCATCGTGAGGAAGGCGGCATTCTTCAGCGACGATTGACTGACCGGTTAAACAGATAAGGAATAGGAGGAGTGCCTCCATCACCCCTATGCAAATGCCAGAAGCGCCCACGTCTCCAGATAATATAAGTTTCCTTCCAAGAAACTTTCAGAAACTCTAGCAGTTGCATATAAGCGAATGGGTCTGTGAGTGATAAAGAGAGCTCATACCATGCTGGCTACTTAGATTGTTCTTCGAGAGGTTGACTTAGAATGAGTGTTTTCTTTTATTCTTTTTCTTTTCTTTTCTATTTTCTCTTTTCTTCTAAATTTAACGTCCTCCAACGTAAGTCATATTGGACGATAAATGAAATGGTGCTAAAATGAACCCATGGTTTATACCCGATATTCATCTTTCAGGATAAGTAAAAAAACCCAAAAACATTTATCCAGATAACCCATCTTGATAGAGATTCGAACTCGGGACCGCTTGAATGTGAAGCAGACACGCTATCCTCACACCTAGAGTAGACACTTAAAGCGAGTGCTGCTATTCCTAGGGATTATAAGAGATGTCTTCTACATTCCAATGAGTGAACTGCAAGCAAAAACCAAATTAAATCATATTAACAAAATGGCAGTGGAAATTTTAAATGTTACATTATTATTATTATTATTATTATTATTATTATTATTATTATTATTATTATTATTATTATTATTATTATTATTATTATTATTATTATTATTATTATTATTATTATTATTATTATTATTATTATTATTATTATTATTATTATTATTATTATTATTATTATTATTATTATTATTATTATTATTATTATTATTATTATTATTATTATTATTATTATTATTATTATTATTATTATTATTATTATTATTATTATTATTATTATTATTATTATTATTATTATTATTATTATTATTATTATTATTATTATTATTATTATTATTATTATTATTATTATTATTATTATTATTATTATTTATATAATATATACACTATACCCAAGAAGTAAAAAGTGTCGTTAAATAAATTACCTCTATTGTTTGCTTTATTAACATTATAATTATACATTTGGGTGCTCAGTTAGGAAAAATAAGGAAAAATAGGAGAAAAAACCTCCAAACTTCTTTTGGAATGAGACAACTTCAAACAAATTGGCTGGAATGTACTCAAGATGGTTGAAATAGGAGTGATGCTGGAAGAAGTGGGTGGGCTATTATGTGGACCATAGAATACATGTAATTAATTATGCCCTGAGTTAACTTTAGTTATTCAGAGAGGATGATGCTTAATATCTTCCAGCAGTCCCTTTTCATATCAAAGTTCTTCTTTAGCTAGATATTTATAGCGGAAACAGAAGCGTGTAGAAACGGATTTTAGTGCTTGGAAGTGCAATGTTAAGAAAGTTCAGATATAGGAGTGGACATAAAAAGACAAGAGAACGTCGGAAGTAAACCTATAAAGGGTTTAATTAATTGAAGACATAAACGTCACAAACAGTAAATCGGATTCTTTTGAATTACTGCCTATTGGGGTTCAGTTGACTGCTTCATTCTGCTCAAGGTCTAGAGGTCGCTTGTATACCAATGATTCCATTTTCGATTCCCGACTGATAGGGTTAATTGCTTTTCAATAGGATTATTCTGCTATCTTCCACAATATTTGTAAAGAGTGATTGGAAATGTGAATACGAGAACTATAATCTTTAACGAAATGAAACATCCCTTTATTATTCTTTCCGTGATAATGCGAGGAACAGCTAAACAGCACTTTGCCAATATCTCGGAAATGACTAATGCAGGAAGAAATAATAACCCTGAAGAAAGTCATAGAGTTAAGATGGCTGAAAGATTGGAGGAGAAAAACATCACTTGGCTGCAATCCCGAGAAACCATCGTAATATGAAGAACTATTATTTAAAACAGTGTTTAAAATAGATATACACTTCTGTGTTCCGTTTGAATCTATACCTTAACGCTGTAGTTGCTTATTTTAGATGTAGGTGATGATGGATTTCTCATCTTTGGTGAAGTTCTAGCAAAATGTCTTGAAAATTACCACGGCTGCTCTCAAGCGATGACCTCTGCATCCAGGGTCATAGTCTCGGAGCTGAGAAATATTCAATTCTGCTACTGATTGATTAACTTTTCAATCATTCTTTCCCAAAGAAGAATATTTTATTCCACATACACAATTCCATATTTGTTCTTACAAAATTTTGAAGATTATTGATAATTGTCTTTAATCCTTCTACTAATGATGCAAAATACTAACTATAAATTAATAGCACATCAGATATTGATGCGTCTATTATGCATCACACAAATGCGTCCATTTGTAACTCCTTATACGCACACTTGCAGAGTGATACTGATCTACGTTTATCCTCTACGAATGTTCCTTGCACAAGACCTGGTTTTTTGCAAAGATTCCAACTTCCTTGTTATATTGCCATGGTTACACAAATTCTAAAAGTTTGTGTATCATTCTCATGGCCTGCTTTACTTTAAACTTATATTTTAAAAGAATTTAAACAACATAAAATATCTGCTACAACGCTTACGTTATATAAAATTATGCAGTCTTCCTTTAAAAGAAGAAAGTTTCTCAGTTACGAGATAATTTAATATATAGCACTTCGTTTTTCAATATATATATATATATAATTTTTAAACAAAAACGTTAAAACAATTTTTTACAAAATAAAATAAATTGAAAAAAAAGTTAATTTAATTTAGGATATTTTCCCAGAAACCTTTAAGCTACATCTTAGGAAGATACTTGAATTAAATATCAAGTTTCCTTTCCTTCAGACTCTTCTTTTAAGTGGTATCGTTTTTGTTCAGAAGTCATAGATCTTTTGGTATAAATGCTCGTTCTGAACTTCACGAAAACCTCCAAACGTATATATTTACAATTTCGACATCAAATTTTTGAATGGAATATAGTACCTCCACTACTTGCTTTAATACGTGGCAATAAAGAAAGAAAAAAGTACTAAAAGAAGTTGGTTGAACTTCCAAGCTGACTTTTGGACCCATCCAACTTGTTTACAATGCAAACAGAATAAAACACAACGAAAGTATAGGTAATATTTTAATCCTTTGAAAGCTTATTAGAGTACACTTAAAGATAAGTTACGATTGGAATTGTACCTCACTAGAAACAAGACCTTCATAGTTTATTGCTTTAGTAATATGTTATGTTTGTAATCTTTTATGTTTCCTTAAAACCATAAAACAAATACATTGTAGCGATAATGTATAAGGATGAGAAAGTCCATAAAGCTCTACTTCGTTAGTCATTTGTTGATAAAGCGAAGGCACTTCTACTGCATTTCCAACAATATCGACAGCATAAACAAGGACATAAACTGAAAGTACCCAAGATAACAAGAAAGTTGTTATTTTGTCAAAGCAACTAGTATGTTTTGTTGTGTAGCTTTACATGACGTAGTGCAAGCATGAAATTGACGATAATGTAGAATGAGTGGTACACCATTGCTTTTAAACGAAAATACGAAAATAATAGGTTTTAAATTTACAGCATGAAGCTTTCCACTAATGTATGCAGGTATAGGAACAAGGCTGTTTACAATGGCATATATGTGGAATTAAGTGAAATAAAGCCTATGCCAGGTCAGTTAATAAAGTTATAAATTTTGTTGAGCATAATTGGAAAGGCATAAGGCATTTCATATCCGTATACCCAAACTTTCCCAAATAAATGCACTAACATTCGTTTTAGGGTTAACAGGAGCAAGATGGATCTAAGCTTTCGTAAGAAATGTGGATATTAAAAGTATAAATTTACTTTAATCATTAAGTAATTAATTATTTATGGCAGAATAGATGTTTCCTTATGAAGACTTACCCAGAAGTTTTTCCTTAAGAAGTTTCATCTTAACTTCGCCATCTGAGAAAATAAAAACATTCACTATTTTCTTCTCATTACTTTGAAATAAATATTACTTGTTTGTTCATTACTAACCGCTTTCTGATATGGTGATAAGCAGGCATCGGATGCCATACACCTTCAAAGGGATTTGTTGATATATCGTGTTAATAGCATTTCTTTCACAACAATTATTGGACAATCTACATTTTGTAATTCAAAATTTTTGGGTATTATCAACAGCCATTAAACAGCTTGAAGAATGTAATTTCGAGCTGTCAAAAGCAGTCGAGGAATTGTCTGCAAAAATTTACAATATACAGAATGCACCACCTATCAAACGAGCAGAAAATAAATTGTCCGGTATTCTACACAAACACACTGGACTGCGTAGTATAAGAAATAAAATAAGTCTCGGACAAACACATGAACATAATTTGTACTACTCATATACCATTAACGTCATGTGACGTTAAACGAACTTTCTCCCAATATTTTTATATTGTTTGAGCGAGAGGCGCAGGAAATTTACATTGGACAATTTACGAATGTACATGGTTATTCACTGTCATTTCCACATCGAAAGCAATGAGAGGGATGGAATATTGTAACATTTTGTATCCGCACCGGAGTGTACACACATAGTGAATCGGCACTTGTTGACACGAACGTTTGTTGATGTCTCGCTTGGTCTTTTATAGTACCTGTGTGCGTACACTGATTGGTAGGGTGTACGCTATCCGATGTTTGGTGATAAGAAATTCTCTTTGTATCTCTCCCATGTTTTTAATTTGAGCTTTGTATGCAAATACTAACAAATATGCATGAGGTTCTTTATTTAACTTTGTTTAAGATAATTTTGTGTTGTTCACATTTCATTAAACGTACCATCCTTTCGAATTTGAGTTACAGAAAATAATTTCACCGAACTATTTTTACAGCCATATTTTCGTAAGCTATATTGAGCATTTTAAGCTACTAAGTTATGAATTGTGGCCCAAAGAGCATTTTGAACTATGAAAAATGCTGCAAAGGTGGACTAAGAAACATTGAGTTTATAGTTCAAAACGGTACCCTATCTAAATGGTGCATGAGCAAATAAGTAAGTGCTTTTGTCTTTAAAATTTCCCATCCCTTTGCTTTTTATCCTCCTCGTATGGAGGATTTAACCCCCCAGTACTCACAAATGGGTGCCAGGGTCAGACACCCGTCCAGGAGCAGAGAAGCTTTGGATCCGAGAGAATATCCAGGATGGAGATCGTTCCGATACCTGGTATAAGGAGGAAAAAATAGATGATATGAAATGGCGGTGCAATAGATAAAAGATGTGACTGGAACAATTATTGGAATGAATGGCGGGGGACCGAAGAACGCGGAGAAACCTTCACAGTCGTTATTTAATCCACCACAAATCCCTCATGCACAACAAGCTTTCTTATATTCAATTATATGACATCAAAGTATAATAAAAGTACAACAAACAAAAAGTTGAAACCTTTTACACTCTTTTGCCAAATGACACCGGCTTGCATTAAGAGCGAAATTTAGCTAATGGCAATCCTATGATTTCATTTTGCTTTTATAACAATTTTCCATTAACCTAACCGTTTATTTAAAGGCAGTGAAAGTTTAAACATCTGGTAAGCTACCTCCACGAAATATTTGTTATTACGTCAGCGTGTTTAAAAAAGAACGCTTATTTACTTAATAAGTCGAGAAAGCTGCAAGTAATTTTCAATTTTCTTAGCGAATAGCAGCTGTCATGTCTAAAAGACAGCTCACGATATTCCGTTATTCTTTTGTGACTTACAAAGTGCCTTCAACACTTTGATAAGACAGACATCATTTGTCACCATAGGAAGTGAGAGTATTTAGAAACAGTTAAAATTGCAGGAGGTTATGAAAGCAGTGTTTTGTTTCTGAAATCCGTGTAAGCGAGTTAGTTGGTGACATGTGGTCACGCGAGCACTTGTCACGATGAATGACGTGCCGATAATGGAGCGTCAGTCTTAGGAATATCATCTCACAGAGGATACCTTCATAATTGCGACAGGTCTATTACACAACTGCAGCTATAGTCCATTTTATCATTGGACTGGCATCGCTACAGCAGTAAAGTGAAACCAACTTCTAACACGTGATTTATTCCACGCAGGGAAGATATTCTGATACTTCTGATCGGCTAAACATAGATATGAATCAACGGTGTAGCAGTGGACTCTACTCCAACCAATGAAGAATGTGTTCGCAAGCAAAAATCATGAATAATCTATCAACTTAGCCACCGTCATACACAGAAAAGGTCTCAGAATCATCTCAGTTATCAGTCATAGTCCCAAACATCTCTGTCATAAACAACCATCCCAGTTCATTTCATCATCATCGTCAGCTACATCAACCAAATGGGACATTCCCTGCTTTTTCGGTCCAAACATATCATTTATTTCTTTGTAACTTCCAAAAGTATTGAATTTTTCTGTTGCATTTTTTGTCTATCTAACTTTCTCTATCTTATTGTCTGCCGGTTTTGAGGTATATATGCGTCTATTTCTAATTTTATTACGAAAATTAAATATTTTAATTCTCTTCTTAGGTCTCCATTTTCTTTATGATCCAAAATTACTTGCAAAACTTCTCATAAATGTAATTATTGTACCTATATTCTCCTCAATTTGGTTTACTCGGTGATATGATTCACATTCATAAACCAAATACCATCACTTATTTATCCAAAATGGAAAGGAAAGGGAAACCCGTAAATCCCTTGAGAGTAAAGGCTTTCTGCTGCACGTAACTAAAATTAATTATATTTAGCACCTACCATGTTATTACGGTAGTAAAATGGAATTATAATTTTGTTTATACATTATGACATTAAGTTAAAGAAACCAACTTATCTCAACGTATGCATAAATAAATGTTTATCTTTTAGTTTTAAAATTATCCACACCATCAGAATATTATTATATCTAAATGTTATAAAGTTATTTTTATCATTTTGTCTGAGGAAACTTCAGTAGTCATGGCGAAGTTTTTTTGAAGTTTGTTTATCGTTTCTTTTGGCATTCTGAATACATGTCCTTCATTTCGTCTCGTATATTAGCCTAAAGGGAATGTTCTTGACACCTGGAAGCAAGTGGTTTGTTCCTTAAATTTAAGTGCATAGATTCCTCATGAAAATTATAACTTCAACCACATACCTTCGGCGTTGTAAATTTTGAAAGTTACGTCCTTGTGCCACCACATGTCTCTTACGTCTTTGAGAAATATTTGGATTAGCACTAACTCACTAACTCTTCATTGTCAGGTAAACAGAATAGGGCCTTCGTGAAAAAAAGAAGTCAATAGAGCGACTATTAATACCCAGTGTCCAATTTAATAAATTAATGCTACTCACATTATCAGTAACTCGGTTTCACCTCTCTTATATGCGTTTTAATTTTAAGTGCCACTCTAAGCCAAGATTTTTGGAATTCTAGATTCTTGTTTAAGATTCATAAGGCATTTCTTTGGACTTCATGTCATGGAGTTCCACTGTGCAAGAATACGGCGATTAAATTTCGATATTTTACCAAGAAGTAATCCCGTTTCACTAAATATATATACAAAGGGTTAGAACAGTTCCTCTGTGAGACACAAACATCAGAGGACACACACACACACACACACACACACACACACACACACACACACACACACACACACACACACACACACACACACACACACACACACACATGCACGCACACAAGAGTTTACATAAGCAATAACTATCAGGATTTTGGTTCCTGAGGTTTCGGAATTTTCGGAATTTCAGGAATTACAACAGCACTAGCTTAGAGAACATGAATGAAGGCTGTCGCTGCACAGAAAGATAGGAGAAACGGAAAGACAGACAGACAGAGAACATATATATCCTGCGCTCCTATTCGCCATCCTACTGTTTCCACGCGTATCACAAACTATTGTTGGCTAATTCATTTACTGTGTTTATTGCAATTTGAAACTTCATTTTGCATGTGCTTGGTGTGCTTGCTTCTCATCTCCCATAATTATCATATGCAACAGCAACTTAATATTATACCAGATTGTAACTAACAAACCTAACAAACGAACGATATTGGTGACTACTGTATGAACCGGTCACGTACTTCTCTGTTGCCACTCATATCCAGTACTAACCCGCCTTCGCACAAATTCTGTACTCTAATCCTACACTATAATATTGAAAGCTCCACGTCTCATAATGTATCTAAGTCTATATGAAGTCTTCGCATCAAGAATTAGCTGGCACGCGAAAAGAAGAAAGTGGAAGGGAAGCACAAGCGGGTGGATTATGTGTACAGTCCGGCAACGCAAAGAACGTCCCTGGAAGGTATGCGCTGCCTTACACAGTGAAACAAGGAGAGCGAATGTGTGTGGCAGAGAACCTCTGCTACACAAGGAGCAGACCCTTAAAAAACATGCGCTCTATTCACTCTGTATATTAAAATCGAGAAGATTCATTCACAAAAGTAGAAACCATCAGAATGTTTTTGAATGGTCTGTAACTGCACTAACATGGGGTGTCATAAACCTGTCCAGGGAGGGTGTGGGAACCTTCTCCAACCCCGCTGCGTCTCAGCCTTCGGAGACTATCTCTCCTGTGGAGGACAGTAGTGCAGGACGAGCAATCCATCACAATAGGACCAGCTCATGGGTCAGGAATTGGCACTCTGAGTGCATCAAGCATTTCCGTTCCATTATCACTTCTACTACCCTGGTTTACACAAACCTGATTTGTTCTGTTGCGCAAAAGATAAGAGGTATGCTCTTTAATAGCAGCTTTTAACATCAGACGTCACAAACGGAGGTATGGATAAAGTTTTTTTAGCTATTGCTTACTTATAAACTGTAATAAGTTGTGGAAATAGCTTATCCGTTAACGTTTAGCTTCGACAAAGAGTACTCACTATAACTGTACTCTACAGAAGTTTGTGTCAATATCAGTCATCTTCGATGGCTCAATTGTATGTTTGATTCCGAAGACTGTCGATGAATTGTGAAAATGAAAATTCTCTTGAAATTCGAGGTGTGTTTTAATGTACGAAAACCTCATTTGGATAAGGATAGTTATATTCTTCTTACTAAGGCCGTGTTATGGCTCAGTGGTTAGACCGCTTGGCCCTCGAAAGGCGGCCCGATTTCGATCCCAGGCGACCGCCAAGTGAGATTTGTGGTGGACAACACGGCGCTGGGGCGGGTTTTCTCCGGGACCTCCGTTTTCCCCCGCCATCTCATTCCACCGGTGCTCCATCTTCATCTCATGTATCGTCAGTGTCACCACCTGCGGTGCCGTATGTAGTAAAAGCGGGCGTTAAACACTACACATTTCATTTTTTTGTCTTATTAAAGCTATGGTTATGCGGAAGTACACAGCTGGACACTAATCAAAGATTTTCCATGTGGAAAATGTGGAATAGGATGGTGACGACTGTACTACGAATTCCCGACCCCTTGGATCAGATGTGAGCTTTATTATTAAAAATATTGTGCACCATTTTCAGCCTTATGTTTCTTTCAGAAAGCGAGTATTTAGTTTTCTCTAGCAAGTTAAGAAACAAAGAAGTAAAGAAAAAAGAAACTTATGTGTTGCACTCACATGACTTTCTCTACACTTGTACACAAATTCTTACAGATGTTTTATTCCCCAAGGTACGAGTAATTCATGTTAATCGATGCAAACATTGGTAGAAATTACCTTATCGGCAATTTTCTTGCAGGTCAAGGCAGGTTTGAGAATATATTAGATTTTAAGTGATCGTCAAATACTGTAAGAAACAATTGGTCGTTATGTGATGGGTTTGAGTTCAATTGTCTTTTTATTTCCGAGTTAAGAAAACAGTATGATTTCTATATGAGTAAAGTTAAGTATTGGAAAATATAGACGAGTAATACAGGATATTTTGGAAAATGGATTTATCAGTTATGCTAAAGCGATTCCGATTGAAGAGGACTTCTGAGGCCATTCCCAGAAAATTCAAGATATACCTACATTTCATTTGTTATGAAAATATCTTATAAGTATAGAATTTTAATAAAAATTTGTTAGTGAATTCTTAGCAAAACAAAACATTTTAAGTAGTAAAGAGTAATGTGAGGTAGGGCATTTTCTTGAAAATCCTTGTGTCGAATCCTTTGACGAAGTTAGGTATTTAGGAATCTTTTTCTAAATTTTAGGATTCAAGTATTCCAACATGACCGTTGTAGATAAAGTGAGAGATAAATGTAACGCTAAAATAAGTTTCATTCTTTTTATTACCTCATTGAGCTCTATTCTTGCTCTTCTCTCCAGAAGAGAGAATTTCCTAAATGGGTTTATCCAAGGCTTTGGTATAGCCTACGAAGAGGAATAGCTCGCTTACGCTAAGTTGGGAACTTCATTCGATGTGATTTCGTTTGTATTTGTATTACATTTTAGATTGTTAGTAGTTCATTACTCGCAATATATTCTTTTAAGATAGCTCTTTGCCTCAAATCAATTGCGACAAAACTGCTACAAGAAATCTATGTCAAATTGGAATTTAAAAATTTCGGTCAGTGAGTAAACACGCAAATTCACACAACATATCTCTTGATGGTTAATCTAAAATCATCCTACAGTATTTTCCAATATTATGCATCATGGTAAACATTTCCCAAACTTGCCCGCCTCGGTAGCGTGGTGGTAGAGTGTCTGCCTCAGGTTCAGGAAGTCTTGGTCAGGATGAGTTACCTGGATAACATTTTTTGCGGGGTTTTCCCTTATCCTGAAAGACGAATGTCGGGTTACTCTAAGCTCTATGGACCCTGGGTTCATTTGAGCATAATTTCTCCCATTCCATTCATCGTCCGATATGACTTAACGTTGGAGGACGTAAAATGACAACAACATTTCCCAAACTAAGGTAAATATTAAGTGATGCACGTCCGGCCAATACGTTTTTAGAATTTTAAGATATCGTTTACAGTTTATAATTGTAATAAAATATTTGTTTAGCCAACAACTTTTCTTTAGTATATATAATGAAGGCAACTATAATCTCCTTAAAACAAATTCATTATCTAACATTGTACGTCGTCAGTTTTCGAAACAGATTCTTGTTTCTAACATCTACGGCAGTAGATATTAAACAGTTAATCTTCATTTAATATTAGCTGTCATAGAAGTACGTACTCAATTGGTATTTTCTTCTTTTTAAAATTGTTTTATTCGCAGATGTATTTTATTTAATATAGCGATAATAACTCTGAATGATCATTGATTATATAAGTTATTCTATTCATAGGGAAGCACTTTCTTATAATTTATGTGAGTTATTTGTTACATTGTTATATTGGAATAAGTAGAAAGGACTATAAATCGAGTTCAATGGGAAAGCATGAGCTATATCCGAGGTAAATCGCAGGCCAGTTGTCAAAGCAAGGGGACGTTAGACGACCAGCAAGGGGTTACATAAACAACATTTGTTACGGCAACACGCCAAGCAGTACCTACAAGTGATTGATTATCATTATTATTGATTTGTCGCGGTGTGGCTTGTGAACCTCGTCTCTTGCTAGCCCACTGCACTTAAGCGAAGACGTTGTCTTGTAAGAAGATATTTACAAACTGTGTCGTTCAAATTTGTGTTATTTTACGGAAAAAAGTATAGCGAGAATAAATTTGAAGGGAGAAACTTAAACATAGAAAGAATTTAAGAACAATTTAGGATTAATTTCTAGTCGTGAGAAGGGCTTGGCTTGGCTTATCCCCACATAAGATGACCTTTCCCCACATGTCCAGTCTGTGACATTCTACTTTCTTTTCGCTTTAACTCTTCTTTTCTGTATATGAACCAAACGTAAACGTAACCTAATGCGTAACAGCCTGCCAACTCCACTGCCGGCCTCACGCCCACATACGCAAGGCAGAGGTGGGCGATCACCCAACCGATACGTGGAATAGTTGTGGTCACCATCATGGTACCCCCATCCGGAAAGTTGGCTTTCTGGACCAGGGTTCGCTACCTAGTGTAGCTCCATAATTTCCTCACGATACTGATTGAACCAAACGTCTGCGGATAAAATATGGTTTCCTTAAGAGGTACAGGAATTGGGTAGAGCAGCAAGATTTACCTTTCCCAGTTTGGAAGTCGATAATGAATACTTAAAATACTAAACTGAAAACCTTAGCATGGGATTTGCACGTTGCAAAGAGGAGGCTCCAACCAGAGAGCACACTGTTGCCAAAAGCATTCAGTTATAATGTTGTCAAGATCATTTTCTGGGTTACTTTACTATTTGACATTAACTTCGGTGAAAACAAGGAGTTTCATTACACCAATGCTGGACTAAAAGTTACCTTAGTCATGTCCTAAGCCTATGTGTTTTGATAGCGTATTGCAATTTAGGTTTTAATTTATGTTATTGATAATAAAGCAAGGGGAAGCCACTTCGAGCAGCTTTTGTAACTTTTGATTATGTGTCCCAACTTTGAATTAATCGTTCTGAAGACCCATGTACATATGACTCTTTTTTCTCTCTTTTGATTTCTGTAACGCGTTTCCCAAATATATGACACCAGTAAAGTTACGCCCTGTGTAGCGGCACGAGAGACAACTATAAACGGTTCAATGTACGTTTCTTCCTTTACTATTGGAAGTAACAAATATATCGCTCAAGAAGTTACAGTATTCGCTCAAAAAGAAGTTATCAATAGATTATAGCGTATAAAATAAGTCGATAAAAATTATAAATATAAATGTAAATAGAATGACAGAATTCGTATGCAAAACCTACATACGCAATGTGTTATATCTAGGAATACCGAACGAGGTAGTGAACAACTCGAATTCTGGAAGTCCCAGGTTTGAACTTCGTCCACATTGCATTCTGTCTTGGATTTTTCGTAATTTCCCACTGACATTTAGGCGATAATTGGAGTGTTCACCTTTATACCGCGATTCCCTTTCCCTAATTTCCCTTCATTGCATTTCCTTATTATCTTTCAGATGTGCTTTCAACCTAATGGTATATAATGATGCCGGACATGTGGCACAAGTGCTTGCGCACTGTAAATGCTGTTTTTGACGCTGGGTGACATTGTGTGATTGGTTTTCTAATGGGGTAAGATACTTGTCAACACCGAACTTGGAGTGTTGGTGACTATGCAGCTATCCTAGCGGAACTCTAAGTATTTGTTAGGGACATCCGCGTTATTTGTGTGGCCTGTCTGCCTGCGACTCTGTGGCCTCCTGCGGTTCCCTCATTTCATCCCTTCCTCCTAGGAGATACTAGCAGCAATCCATCTGTGTGACGGTCTCAGGGTGCGAGACGCCTCCCTCCGTTGAGCCCTTAATCTTAGTATACATCAAGAAATAAAGTAACCGCAGAAAGTTCCAGAAGAAGCTGGACGCAACAATAAGTGTATTTTGATGCCGCTATAAACTCATGGATGAAAAATACTAAATATTAATTGTAAAATCTCAGGTACCTTTTTGCCATTTCGTGGTAATTGTAACTGAGAACAGGTGACTTGGAACAAAGACGCTACTTCTACTTTTAATTTATTTTTTCCAATTTCTAACAAGGCGGTTTCATTTTGTTAGCTATCTCGAAATTTTGGCTATAAAATCTATGTGTCTGAAAATCACTGCAACCAAAAGCCCTAGCTGGTGGTTTTACGAGTAAGTTGTAATACACGCTAGAATTAGAATTCATGCATTTTAACTCATAAAGAAGCAATGCGTGAAATAATTGATTGATATGGACGTCTTTGACAGCCTATATAAGGTTTCAATGGCAGTGGGATAAATACTCGGTGGTAGCACTGTGAGTTCAGTTTCCAAATATTTAGATCAAATGGCAATTAATATTTTGGATAAGAGTAGCTAGTTATTCCTAAAGATTTTGGCCGCGGAAATGAGTTTCTTGCACTTCTAGCTTAGCTCAAATGGAGGCGGGAGGGGGGGGGGGGGGGAGAACGTCTTGCTTCACTTTCATTTATTTTCGTGTTATTTAATTGTATTTTTGCATCTATTTCGACTTTCTAAACATATGGACCTTTCCTTCTGTCAAGCTATGGGTAAGTAGATGAAAATCCTCAGACACGTGCCTTATTATTTTGAATGGTTTCATTAAAAAATGCCCCACATAAACTTGAATTAGAATTTCTCTCCTCACATTGGTGAAAGCAGACCTGAATTTTAATCGAATAAAATGGAAGCAAGTACCTTAGATGAAAATATACTGTTAATGTAGAACACATTCTAGAATAATTTTATTTTTCTTAGATTTAATAGAAAATCTAATAGAAAAGGATGAAACATTGGGTCAAGATGAAGAATAGAGCTCGGACATAGTGCAGCGTTGGATGGCGTACTCAAAGACACATTCTTAAACTGTTTCCGCGTAATTGCAGAATTGATGCAGAACTATGAATGCCACACACACACACACACACACACACACACACACACACACACACACACACACACACACACACACACACACACACACACACACACACACACACATCTTTCTTCAAAATGCAGTCCTGATAGCGCAACTAGGTGATTGACATTTTTTGGATCATTGAACGCTAGGGCATAGATAGGGAGAAGAGCGAAAATGAGAGGGAGCAGGGCGAGTTGCTGAATTGAGAGACTTCAATAAGTAGCAGCTTATTGCTTCCATACACCTTTCTTGGCTGTGCGAAGTTGCTCTCAGCGTTGCGGAACTGCGTAATACCCTACCAAGTCTGGCCTAGTTAGGTTTAAGGATATGCTTGCCCTTGTGTTCCAGACTAGTGCAAGGTGCGTTCAAATTATGACACCTCCTACTTTTTATCAGGACTGGAACCAGATGGGAACTTCACGGTTTTTTAAAATACACATGGACTCTTTGAGAAAGCGTGACAGAGATGACAGCACTGTACAGTGCATAGAAAACTAGTGGCAGCGACTAGAGTTAGGACTGTTTTTTATTCTTAAAATGGCGACGTTTTTATTGCAAGAGCAGCGTGTAATGATTCGTTTTCTCCATTTTTGTAGTGTAACACCTACTGAAATTCATAGCTAGTTGAATGAGGCATGTGGTGATGCTACCATGGATGTGTCTAATATGCGTTCCTGAGTGCGACAGTTCAATGAAGGCAGAACATCGTATGACAACAAACCAAGACAGTCACGGCTCGCAGCAGCCGCTGTGATGATATGATCCAGCGAGTAGAGGACGTTGTTTTTGAGGATCGCTGATTGAACATTTTCAGATCGTCATGCAGGATTGTGTGCACAGGTCCCACGGAACTGCCAATTTTGGAGGCGATATCTGCAACTGCCTTGGTTTGTTGTCACACGATGTTCTGCCCTCATTGGAATGTCGCACCCAGGAACGCACATTAGAAACATCCATGGTACCATCGCTTCAACTGGCGATGAATTTCAATAGGTGTCACACCACGAAAATGGAGAAAGCGAATGATTACATGCTGTTCTTGCAATGAAAACATCGCCAGTTTAAGTACCAAAAACAGTCCTAACTCTCGTCGCTGCCACTACAGTTCTGTGCACTATACAGTGCTGCGATCTCTGTCACGCATTCACAAAGAGCCCACGTGTATTTTGAAGAAAACTAGAAGTTCCTATCTGGTCCCATTCCTGAAAAAAGGAGGCACCTCGTACTTCATTTTGAAGCATTTCGCAGTTTATTACGTGTATATATGTAGTATTGGCCAATATACCAGGTATTTGCTATCAAAACCGAGCTTTAGTATTTACTAAATGGATATCAAGTGATGTCTGTTCAATAAAATTATATTAGTTGATGGAGATAAGAATGTGAGTGTGGGTGAAGACAGAGTAAGCTATTACCTATTACTCGTACTTCGGCAGTTAGTTTGATAGCTCAGCTTCTACTGAATCTACATGCAATGCTGTTTAAGAAACGAATTTTCATAATTCCATTACCCAATTGAAGTACATACATTGTACTTTTATCTTATTACAGCTTTTACAAAGAATCTGCAGTAGGTACTAGTTCCTTCTTTCGAGAAGTAGAGGAGTATGTGAGGGATTGGACACTATTTCAAGAGAAAGGTATGTTCTGAAATTATTTAAATAATTTAAAAATATTTATTTTCCATTGCAGATATAAATATCATTACTTAGTTGCTTTTTATATTCAAAGGAAGACATTCTTTTAAGGAATGCTAGGGAGCGTCAGAAAGTATCTCCACTGGAGATATAGTATAACATACAATACAATACCTACTTCGCTCTACCCAGCAAAGAAAGAGCTACAGGCATAAAAATTACATTTTTTTACGCTTCATTGTAAACCACGTTGGAACTCACGCTTTTCTGGACTCTGGAGCACCATCACAAGAGTTAATCACCTGGCAAGGCAGGTTGTGCAGTATCACTCCACTTGCTGTTGTTTACAACATGTGTGGCGTAGTGGTTATGGCAATTACGCTCGTCGTAGCTGCAAATTCACTTGTCAGGCGTGAACGCATTCGTCAAACCCTGTCGACGACGATAATTACGTCTGCTTACAATGATGAATAGTTATTGTGAAAAGTTGTATGTGTTGTACTAACAACCATAAGCTTTCCAGCTGTTGAATACAGCTGCTAAAACAAAGAGCAAGACTGGATTTATCCACTTGGTTTTCCCGTGAAGTTTTCTGCTGTTTTCTTAAAATATTGCACCGTGTTTGTCTTATTTCTGTTATCTTACATCATTCTCAATGGATATTTTTGTACTCAGTCAGATTTATCATATTCCAAAGGTTTTCCCAACATGTTTGTTGAAAGCCATCATTATCAAAAAATGCCATTTAAAAAAATTGTAAATTTTGCTATTTTTAAGTATTAAGCTCAAGATTTGAATAACTGTGTGTATAAAACTCAATAATTATCCGAAAAATGAGGGTTCTATAGCTAAAATGAAGAATTATTAATTGATTAGTCATTTGATCAGATGGGTCAGCAACAATATTTGTTGTTAATATCTGAAAATTTCTCATATGTACAAAATAAAATAAAATATTACTCATTAGAAATTATAATCTTATTCCAGAGATACAATATGCGTAGCTGTGGCTGTCTGTAAAAAAAATCTACAGTGCGATCCATATAAAACTGAACCATGAAAATATGCCATAACTTTTCACCCAATAATAGGATACACACACAACTTTGGGAGAATATAATGCATGATTGGGAGATTACATTACACTATTTACATCTCAGAGAAAATGTTGGAAGTGCCCTTCACCGGCATCTATACATGTTTACACTCATCTCACCATATTCTCTGAAGTTTTACGGAGACTATCCCCACCAATGTTACTTATTTCGGTTCGAATGGATTCTTGAGAACATCAACTGTCCGTGGCCTATTCTTGTATACTCTATGTTTTAGATACCTCACAAGAAAAAATCCGGTGAGTTTAGATCAGGGAATCTGGGGCACAGGCATTTTGAGATTGTTCGATTTTCAAAGAAACTGCTTTTAAGTTCCATGATGTCATTAGATATATGGCACGTTGCTCCATCTTGCTGGAAATAACCTTCTGTCAACTCGATATCATCTCCGTAAAACCAGAGAATATGGTGAGACGAGTACAAACATGTATAGATGCTGGTGGAGGACACTTCCAACATTTTCTCTGAGATGTAAATAGTGTAATGTAATCTCCCAATTGTGTATTATATTCTCCCAAAGTTGCACGTTTCGTATTATTTGTTCAAAATGTTATGACCTATTGAAGTGGTTCAGGTTTATGTGGATCGCACTATAGAATGAAAGCATTAAAAGGAAAATGTACTTCATTCATAGAGGTACATCGGGCTTCAATATCTTACTTCTCTTTATTACCTTTTGCTTGTTGTTACACTTGCTGTAAAAATATAACTGCTGATTACACTGGGCAACAATGAAAATGTTTCGGGCTTAAAAATAGTGAATTTACATGAATTTCCATCTGTTGAATTCAAAAATCACCATCAAAATGATAGATTAGTTCTTGTTTTGAAGATAAAGTGACATTTCATATTTTAGAGTGAAGATTTTAAATTTGGGGAATTTTTTGGGAGTTCGTACACCTGCAAAATAGCAAAACACAACCAGAGAGAAATTTTGGAAATTAAGTGATGTAAAAGTTAAGGAAGGCATTTTTGTCGGATCAGAAATAAGAGAACTTGTAAAGGATCCTGCATTTGACCAAATTTTTGAGGGGAAAGAAATGTAAGCTTGGGAAGCCTTCGAGAGTGTTGTTCATGGATTTTTAGGCAACAGAAGAGATGAAAACTACAAGCATTTGATGACAGTGCTCCTGCTAAATTACCGTAACCTTGGATGCAACATGTCCCTTAAGATCCATTTTCTCCACTCCCACCTAGACTTTCCTCTCCTAGTTGTGAAGCTGTTAGTGATGAACATGGGGAGAGATTCCATCAGGACATTTCTGTTATGGAACAAAGATATCAGGGCCGTTGGAATGAAGTAATGCTTACGGATTACTATTGGTCTTTGTATAGGGATTCTGCCGAGCTCCATCACAAGAGGCAAGCTAAAAGACGACGAAGTCAATAGGCCACCACATAATTCTCTTCAGACACGACTATCTGCGAAGTATTTTTTCAGCAAGTTAGAACTCTTAGCGTGTAATTGCCAGTTAAAAAAGTCTAATGCACTTTCATTCTTGTTAGCATGTATGTAATTGAAATGTATCCTTTCCTCTCAATCCGTTAATATGTAATACTTCCACCCTGTCTATATCATAGAAACTAGAGCTAATAAAATTTTTTTCATTGTCATATTTGTTTTTCTCAACCCAAAATTAGTAGGAATTGCCTCATGAAGTTCTCGAAACATTTAAAAATTACTTTTTTCACCCAGTGTTATTTATTATTTCTTTCCTAACCACATATCTAGTAAGTAGAGAAAGCTTATTCCATCTTGGGAGGGAAAATTATTTGTTGATTTCAAGAATGTTATAAAAAATCTTCGTAGCAGACTTACCTTGAACTGATTTAAGATGTTTAAAAATTCTATGAATTTCAAAATGGATAGTGAATTTTTATTAGATCACGTGCTGCCTTCCCAACTGGTTTTTGGGAGTAATTCGAGGTACTGGGAGTCTGGTATCCGGTTCTAAGAGGTTTTCTCCTAAAAAGGATCTTTATATCTACCATTACTGAGACATGTATGAAGGTTCATAACTTCCAAGTTGGTAGTTAGAAAATGTAGATTGTCACTGCTTATGAGGTTTGTATATATGGTTCAACAACCGCAATAAACTATTATGTATCGGTGATTACTAATTTTCTCACTTCTGATTAACACATTGCCTTCCGAGAAAGGTGCAGCTCTGGGCAGAAATTAAATTCTTATATAACAATTTACATTTATATAACTAATACTGGACACTACCCAGCCCTTACCACTTCCTCTAACACTTGTTTGAGACATACACCTTGAAAAAATATCCCCTATACATAGGTCATGCAATAATTAGTGGAAACATTTGAATTGACAAGAAATTAACAGTTTTGGATCAAATCATTAGACTAGAGGAGTAGAGAAGGCTGTTTAAAATGATCTGCTATGGCCGATTTATCAGTTTGTTTATACTTAATGTTACAAAAATATTCTTTCGTTCTGGTTTCCAAATAATAAACCCGATCACAATCTAAACAATTAAATTGATAAATACCAGATTTTTTACTATTAGGAATATTATCACTTTTATAAAAAATGTCGAAAAAACTTTCTGGGGAGTATGGAGGATGCTCCAGAATTTACCAGTTCCATCTCCTAAGTAAATTAACAACGGGGGCAAATGTGTGCGAGCGAGCACCATCATGTAGCACAATGAGATGAGAATTCAGGATATTTGGACGTTTACGACGCACACCTGGTCGTAAATGGTGTTCCATATAGATATTCACCATTAATACTGTCGCATTATTATAGATTGTGTATACTTAAAGGAGGTTTACCGTAAGGGTTTACAATCTACTTTGCAACGGGGAGCGCAGATGAAAGGATAGGGGGTCAGATGATAGAGGTAAATGGTACAGGGAAATTGTAGTCAGGCTGGCTACAGATAGATAGCACAACTTTCTACGAAATGCCAGTTTACTATAACATTATGATTTTCTACAATACAAGTCAACCCCGAAGTCTTGAAGAGACTTTGGGTGGATTGGTGTTGATAGCTACATTAGTACATTAAGACCCAGTCGGGCTTACCTTCGAGGAGATGTCGGTGCGTGGTGAAGTGAAGATTTGGCGTAGCCTCCGGCCGTAACAATACACTTTAGACTCCCGCGCGCCTGGATAATCACCGCTATAAGTATTCACGGTCAGGCCCAAAAAGAGGGGGCCAACACACGTTGAACCTAGGGATTTTTTCCCTCTGATCAGCAGAAAAGCTTCTGGAACATTCCATCCGCCATGTTGGTTTAAGTCCAACGACCTGCTGATCGTCCATTACCAACTACCGGGTTCAACGTTTGGCATTCTTACTTGGTTAACGCTCCGAACATATGCAAATTACGGGTTTGTCATCTAATACTCCGCTATGAGGTTTCTACATCTTTACTACTACAAATTAATACTTTAAATTGTATAAAGAAACCTCATGCTATTACAATTTCAAATAAATTCCTAAAATAAATCAAGTTCCTTCACTTCACCAAAACATACGCGACAATATGCAGCATTAACACGATTTCCTTGAGGAACTGAATGAGTGATAACACCTTCAAAATCATAAGTAACAATGAACACGAGTTTAAGTAGATTCTTTTCTTTTGGGCACTATTTTGGCTGTGGTGAATCAGTGTGCCATCACTCATTTGATTGTCTCTTTAATTTTGGTTGGTAGCATGGAACCCAGGTTTCATCTAATGTGATGATACGTCGAAGAAAACGCTCACCCTCACGTTCATAGCATTCTAAGTGTTAACTCACTGCAGATTTTCCTCATTTTTAATCTCTTCTTAATTAGTGGAGAATCGTACCAGAAACAATTCCAACTTCCCTTGCTAGTTCAATAAAATTGTAATAACGATGTACTTCCAGCAGTTCTCTAATAGTATTCACATGCCAATCATCACTTGCTGATTGCGGCCTGTCAGCTCCACGATTTTGACGAACGTCTTCCCTTCCTCTACGAAACGCATTCGCACATCTAACAATGGTACGATGTGGTAAAGTCTCTCTGTCACAAGCTTCCAATAATTCTGTATGACATTGTCGAACATTGATACCTCTTGCAAACTTGGGACTGGAATTTGTGTCTATTCGTCGTTAATTTATCTTCGTCTTCATCAGCCGTTCGGGTGCAATTTGGGACAGGATTTCTATGTTGGGCGCACAATTCTTTCTCTTCTCGTGTGAGTTTTTGCGGCTATCTACTTCCTCTGGTCACCAATTGTATCATCTTATTCTAAATAAGAGTCATGAGACATTCGTGTTTCAAGGCGTGGTTCGGAATAAAGAAGTCAAATTCTGTAATTGGTTATATTTATACAGATTCAAATTATAACTTAAATGTTCCTGATCTAGTACCAGTATTCATCACATTCCACCATTACAACCAGAAATCTTTCTCTCTTTAAAACGAGATTATTGATTTATTTCTTACTATTCAAAACTTTTATCTTCTCCGCGTCATTTTTCCACCATGAAGCCAGATTATTGATTTATCGTAACTATCGTTACTTCTCTCTTAATTTTGTGATTGGCCGATCCAATGGCACGTCACCACATTATGTCATATTACGTCATACCATTACTACTTCGGCCAATCACACAACTACATATATTTTTATAAATTCATAATCCCTTCATAATTCCTCCGAACAAAACCTAAAAGTACTGTTACAAACTGAACTTTAATAAAGCATCTTTGTTCATATTTACTAAACATATTTAGAGCACTAAAGATAACAGCCTACAATTAAACTTACTAAAAGTGTCTTATTAAATAAAATTATGGTCTTCAAACTCATAGCTAACAAACATTAGATGCTCTTATTTTTCATTGTTATCAGCTTATATGATTTACAGCTGATAGCACCAAATGCAGGCAGTGTTGTCACTAATTTTTGAATGACCCATATATTACACTATACGTGAAGTGAAGCAGGGGTCAGAAACGACATCTTTTAAAGGTTTTTATTATTGAAACTTGCAAAGAAATAGATGTAGCTAGCACAATATTGACCTGACTTTGAAATGCAGGACGAGAAATTAGTTATTTTCAGCTTTGAAGCGTACAAGGGCGTAGGAGGGCGTAGGAGGGCGTACAACTCCTTTGGTTATTAGCGCCCAGTTATTAGCGTCAAGTACAATAAATATATTAAAAAGTTTTTCTAAAATATACGCTGAATTGAAATCTAAAACTTATTACAAACAGAATATTTTAAAAGAATATTACATCAGAATTAAAAATTAAATACTATATTACATGAATCAGACTGAAGGAGAAGGATCATTACGTTTTAAGAATGCACCCCATGCCTCGTTACGTGTGCACGGAATGCTTCACTGAGACTCAAACGAAGGGAAGAGAAACTAAGAGCAATCTGAAATGCGATAGAGGGACTAACTTGGTACCTTACCGATCGGGATGGCTCAGGCGGTATCGTCTGTAGCTCGCTTTTGAGAGACCGGGTTCGAATCCCATGGCCGACCTACCTGATCCATGGGATTTTTCGGGGGATTCCTGGATCGCCATGCAATTGGTGGGTAGGTTAATTACATTCGCCGAATTTCCTGTCCCTCCATTTCACCTCTGATCTGGCTGTCCCTTGCAGGCCCCTCGTAGGGAAGGGCATCCGTCCCCTTCAGCTGCTGTGGTGGAAGCGCTGCGGACCCCTAGCACTCTGGTATTTCTGACGCTACCAGCGGAACCTCGTGCCGAACATTCGAGCCTCTCCCGAATGGGAGTTGTTCGGATTGGGTTGGACTCGAGGTGGCAGGTTGTTCCTGGCACCCGCGGGAGATCGGGTACCTCCGGCCAGGTTTCAGCCGCCCGGAGGGCGCAGAGGGTTGCCTAAAAAGTTCCGGGTACTAGTCGGCAGAGCTAAAAGGTGTGCTAGATCACCAGGCGGCCCCACCGAGGTTATTCGGCAGTCTTCCCCGCGGGGTTGACGCGCGAAAGTGGCATATCCACTTCCATCCATATTTATGTTGTCGATGGGGGCAAGGGCTTTGCCCAATTCAAAGAGCCCCGGAACTGTCCATCGCTCCCGGGTAGATAGAGACCGGGGTCTTCGGACTCTCGGGTAGACCTCATGATAGTATCTCTTGCAGGGTAGAAGTGTCAGCGGGTGTCTCGACGTGCATGGCAGGAGTAAAACTTCGTCCTCCGATATGACCGTCTCTGGTCTCCGAGGCCGGTCTGGTCTGCCGTTTCTGAACCGCAGTCGGGTGAGCTGCCGGTTTTGGTGGTCTGCTGGAGAGTTTCCAACTGGTAAACTGTAGGGACCGTGCCCTGTGCACCGTTGTGACTTCTTGGGATGGCCACCCTATGCCTCCTCTCGCCTCTTTCTTCCTCCTGTAAGTCGAATTTATAACTACTGCAATTTCTATAACCGTCAGCTCTACACATCATCATTATCATCATCAACATCATCATCTTCTTCTCCCTCTTCTTCTCCTGTTCTTTATTCGTTTCTTCTTCTTCGCCAAAATATTCTATGGGTTGTCCAGTATCTTTCGTCCAAAATTGTTATGAAACATTGTTTGTTGTGGTAATGTGGAAAGAGTTTTCTGGTGTTGTATTTCCGCTGTCTTACATGCACATTTTAATGACGTCTTAATTACTATTCTATTAAATCCTAGTTTAAGAGCTACCCTCATATTTCTATCAATGTCTCCTTTTAAAACTCCATTTTTTGTTGTAATTTACGTCCTCCAACGTTAAGTCATATCGGACGGTGAATGAATTGGGTGAAATGATGCTCAAATGAGTCGAGGGTCCATGGAGCTTAGAGTTAAGTGACATTCATCTTGAAGAATAAGCGAAAACCCCGGTAAACCTTATCCAGGTAACTCACCCTGACCGAGGTTTGAACTCGGGTCATCTTGAACGTGAGGCAGACATGCTACCGAGGCGGCCTGAAACTCCGTTGGTTTTGTTACCTATATTATTAATATTTTCTCAAATATTATATAAAGCTAGATAACGCTGTTATATTCTTTATCCTCCGATTACAATCTTGATCCGTAATTGTTCTTTACTCATTTCATTTCTTACTCAAATTATGTGTATCTCTTTTGGTTTCAATACTTATCCCTGCATGTCTTCTTCATTTTCTGCCAAAATCAAGTGGTCATTTTCAAATATAATTGTATTTGCATTAATATTATTAACGCTGTTCTCTTAAGTTTACATTTTGTTCTGCAAACTTCTATTACTTTATTTAAATCTCAATCAAATGGGATAGGTAACAACATCATAATGTTGCCTCAATCCCATCTTAATATCTAATTCTTCTTTTTCTTTGTTATCTGGTTCTTATATTATTATAATAATTATTTATTATTTAAAATAAGACCTGAAGCTTTCCTGGTGACATACAAGTTTCTTTGACACAATTTTCTATACTCACGCCATCTCCTGACCTGCCATTTAATTTACTGAAAACAGTCTTTTGTTCAGTAATGTGAATTTTGATAGAGTTTTGTCTCTGTTTATAGTTGTGTTATATCCAGTATTTCATTTGTGGTTATAACATTTTATAAATATCCTGATAATGGGAGAGATGCACAACAACGAAACGTTGATATCTAATCATCTTTTCACCTGGCTGGCTGCCCGAGAAGAAGGTGAGCGTATTTATTATTTAATTTACAAAAAGCTATTTTGTTGTGATGTAATTAGAACTCAAATTGCATTAAGTCTACACAGTTGTTAAAGTGAACAAAATGATGAAGTTAAAGAATATTTTTTAAAGAGTTAATGATCTAAGAAAGAGGGAAAGAAACAAACAAGCAAATACAAATATAATACTAAGGTTTACATGTTTCTAAATTAACCCCAGCTCAAAGTATTATAGTGTGACTACTCATTAGGCTTACAAACATACGAATATGTATGTATTCAATTAACTTAGTGAAATCAGTAGCAGAGCATTCCTTACCGAAGCAGAGAATAATGGTTTCTGCATATCTATTAAATAATAATTTTGGCGCAAGTTCAGAGCAAACCTAACTCTCTTAAACTGGGCAACTGCTGAATAAATCACTTTTCTTCTGTACAAATGCATGTCATCTGTTGTGGTAAATCTCTCGAAGTATGTAAGGATTTTAGTATACCCTAAAAGTATTTGAATTAGATGTAAGTTACAAATAAGATGTTTTGCATTGATCCTCTCCTGCTCATTGATCCCTTTTATTCTCTGCGGTTTTCTCTGTACTATGTGCTTTTCCCCCTGTTTTTGGTGAAAGATATTGGGATTTTTTGCTGTTGCAGTTTGCATTAAAATTTGAACTAGAAGCTCATTAGCTGTTTCAGGATTTTTAAGAGTGTTCTAGAACCATTTAAGTCATATGTGATCACTGCATATGGCAACTATGTTTTTAAATTTTATAGGTGCCATGTTTGGATTATATCTGTCGTTGATATAGCTAAGAGTCGACTGAGAACCACTTAAGATTGAACACTGATATTATTGTTCACACATCACTCAGCCGCTTTCAGAAGAAAGAAGGGCTCCGCTTAGAAGATAAAGTAGTGAGACTTCAGTTTGATCAGTTCATTGTAGACCTCTTTGTCGTCATTAAAAACTACAAAAGCGTCGCCACTCTTAGGTCCTGGTTGACAGTTCCAGAGTATTCTAGAGTTTTGGAAAACATATGAAAATTTCATTGATCAAATTCGCAGAGATCTTACATATTTTTGATATTTGACCAAACTTCTTACCTCTACTCCAATATATGCTTTTATGTAATCTAATGCCTCCTACTTTTTTCCCTTAAATAAGTAAGTTGTGTGAAAAGTTTGAATTTGGCGCAATTCCTCAAACCTTCTGCTCCAATCCCCTGCAGTAGTAACTTCCAAAGTCAACAGGTGGCAGCACTGCATCCTCTTGCAAAATGGCTGACATCGACATTCCTATTAGACAACGTTCTCTGATTGAATTTTTGACTGCGGAAGGTGAAACTCCAATTCGCATTCACGAAAGGCTAAAAAATGTGTATGGTGATGCAACGGTGGGTGTCAGCACTGTTAGACGATAGGCTCGTCGCTGTAACGAAGCTGAAGGGCAAACACTATTGGCAGATGAAAAGCGGAGCGGCAGGCCGGTGACTGCAGTGACTCCATGCAACATTCAGCAAGTCGATGACATCATTCGTAGTGATCGCCGGGTAACAACAGGTGAATTGTGTCGCATTACCTCCCTCAATAAAGGCAGTGTGATGACGATTATTCAACAACTGGGTTACTCAAACGTTTGTTCACTTTGGGTACCAAGGATGTTAACCGCCCAAAACAAAGAAACAAGGAAAACAATGGCCTCCGAACACTTGCAGCGCTTCAAATTGGAGGGAGAGGAGCTTCTGGGAAAAATTGTTACTGAAGACGAAACGTGGGTTCATTTATTTGAACCTGAATCAAAGAGGCAGTCAATAGAATGGCATCACACAACGTCACCGAAGAAAAAAGAAAATTCAAACTCAGCGGTCGGCAGGGAAAGTTATGGCGACAGTGTTTTGGGATGCAGAGGGTGTGCTTATGATTGAATTTTTGGATCAGGGATGCACAATAAATTCTGTACAATATGTCAGACTTCTCAAAAAGCTGAAAGCATGTCTTCGCCAAGTTCGCCCAGCAAAAACTATGGCGGATGTTCTTTGCATGACAATGCAAGACCACACACCAGCCGTTACACCACTGCAGAAATTGAGGAATTGGGATGGCAAGCCTTACGTCACCCCCCATACAGCCCTGAGCTGGCAGCATCAGACTTCCATCTGTTCGGGTCACTAAAGGAAGCTCATCGTGGGATTCATTTTAAAGATGAGGAGGCTGTGAAAACGTCCATGCATCAATGGCTTAGGAAGCAAGACCGTGTGTTTTACCACACTGGAATACGTGCCCTAGTTAAAAGGTGGACCAAAACTGTGGGAAAGGACGGATATTATATTCAATAGTGACAAATTAATCGTCAATGTTGTAGTTTTCAAGCTATGTAAATTGGATTCAATTTTCTTGGCAATTAAAAGGAAAAAAGTAGGCGGCATTACTTTTTGACCCACCTTCGTACAAGTAGTAATCAAGTTTTTAAATTACAGTTTTTAATATCTGTTTTACAATGAAAATGGCATCAGTGTATGATTTAGCCTTCCTATATTTTCTTTGCGCAGTATTGTATCTTGCGGCATACCCGCATGTCAGATTTCAATTGGTTGATGTTTAATTTTGATTTGGGTTCTAATTGGAGCTATGAGATCTCTTTTTCTTCAGGTGAATGGTTGTAGGAAATGGATTTGTTGTTTGTTGGCTGCTCAGTTGTCTCAATAATACACTGGTTCGTTCCAAAAATTGATTTAATTCTCACTCAATTCGTTGATTCAGATTGATTGGTAGCGGTGACCACCTGTTACTAAACTTCCTAACAGAATTCTCTTAATTCTTTATACGGCGAATACTTTGCTATTATAAACTTCTTCTGCTGCTTCTCTCACGCTGGTTGCGTTATTCTTGACTTCCCTACATTTCGGACTTAGAAATCTTTGCTCCTTCTCCTTCACGCGCACTAACACGTCTTTCCCCTCGTAGAATGACTGTTGAAGTGATCTTTCGTCTACTCTGCGATTCCGTTCGTACTTTATTCTGATCCCTACTCTAACCCTTATCACATGACCAAAATAACTCACCCTTCTTCCTATTTCTCAAATCTTACATTATGATTGGTTTCTCATTTTATTTCGATTTTTCTTTATTGGTTAGCAAAACTCATCGAACTCATTGACGTTACATCCCACCGTGAGTTGGGTCCCGCCTACCCTGGGCTCTTTGTAACGGTATACATCGTTATCGCCACAGCGAAGTAAATCCTTTTAGGTCTTACGCCTGACCGCATCTTGAAAACCTTATTGTTCCTACACATTTTTGCTTATAGTTCTCAGACATTGAACCTTTCCTTAAACAAAGAGGCTAACGGTCACCTCTTCCTGTCTCCCCGACTTGTGTTCAGATTTTACAGAAATATTTTCTCTCCCTTACATGGATTCTAGCATGTTAGTTGTCTTAAATTATATTCTTCCCATCTTATTCTTAATTAAACCGCTATTTTAATCACTACTCTAATTTCATTCTGATTTCATATTAATATAACAATATTTTATATTAGTTTAGCAAAGCATTTTCATTAATTTATCTTCTTTTTTAATTCTCGTGATTTCAATTCATTCGCCGCCTCCTAATCGCTGTCTGATACTGCGGTTACATAATGCCCGTTTGACAAAAATGAAATACCCATTATTTAAATTTTGTCAAACCCCCGTCATGACATTTCCTCCTTATATCTTATAATTTCTCATTCCCTACTCGAAACATTTTTCGGTGGTCACCGTTTCCCTCATCTTCATCAGTGTGTTACTTTATACACATAGAATGGTCAATATGGTACATCATATACATAGAATTATAGATATGATACATTACGTACATAGACAAGTACACTGTCGTATATGTGGTTATTACCCTATATACAAATAACATTCGTGATACCTCAACTATATATACACTTCACTGAATTATCCTTGTCTCACTTGACATCAACTTGATTTTACCTTATTACATTCCTTAAGTACTACATTAATGTTACTATATTACAGTTTACAATATTACATTTTACATTCAATGATTTTTTTTTTTTTAATATTATTATATTAACTTATTGGGACGTTTCTTTATCTTTCAGTCCTTCACCGTAAGAACATTCGTCCTCACATTATAGGTTGCGTAATGATGTCCAAATATGGTTACCTCTACCTGCACTCAGTTGTCTACCCGTAATCAGGTGTTTCGTTTACCTGACAGTAAACATTGGTAGTTCATTGTCTTGTCTTTCCACTTCACTTTTCACTCTAAACTTTCTTTCACTTTGTCACGCCTAAGTCTGTGACCTTTACAATAACAACATAGCCTTTTGGCACATGAATACATCAGTACTTATACTATATTTACATTTCACACATTATTTTTAAAGATCTTTCTAACATGTTCATTAGCTGTGGTTATTCTTATTACATTATCATTTTGTTTGTGCACAGGAATTTTGGAACTTGCAACTCCCACGCAGTGTTTGAATTTCAAACGAAAACGTTACCCGTACTAATTATATAACTTTTACTTGGTATATTTTTTTTTTTTTTTTTACATCTTCGTATATATAATTTCAATCACATTTACACAGGTGATTCTTGGGTCTGCTCTGTACTGTTTACAACGTTTTTCTGACGATATGGCCTTATTAGGGAGATGTTATATCTGCCTATTGGTTTACCATTTCTTGGGTGTATTAGGGCATACGCTCTGTCACCAAATATTTTCTCAATCCGGTATGGGCCTTTCCATAGCATATATAGCTTTTTATTCTTCTTTCCTAACAAATCTGACTTGTCGAACGATTTCACTAGAACTAAGTCGCCGACCTTTGGTTCCCAATTCTTCTTATACCGCATTTTCTTTGCGTTTCTTTTCTCTACTTTTTCCATTATTCTTTTAACAGCATTCTGGATCCGTTCTCGATCTGTCTCGGTTGTCACTTGTATACTTTCCGGAACACCCTCTATTATTGGTTCCGGTGTTAAATTCCTATGCAATTGGATAGGAGCATATCCTGTGGTTAAATTGACTGAATTATTGAATATAAACTCAATATAGTTGATGTGGTCTGGCCAGGTAGTCTGTTTCAATGAGCAAAGGACTCGGAGATGAACACCTAGGTCTTTCATTACGCGCTCGCTTGGATTAGAGCACGGATGGTACGACGTTGTGTTATAGATGCGAATTCCGGCATCCTGAATGGTGTGCACGAATCGTCTTCCATGGTGTATGGACGCGTTATCTACTAATAGTGCTTTCATCTTCCCGTATTTGACTATATAGTCTTTCACTATTTTATTCGCGCATGCTGCACTTGTTAATTTCTTGAGAGGGTATATTTTCACAAATTTCGACATCACGTCGATAAGTACGAATAAATATTTTAATCCTCCTCTTCCTGCAGGGAGTGGACCATATGCATCCGCTGCAACTAATTCTAATGGTTCCTTCCTGGTGATGGATACAGGGGGTCGATCTATCTTATAATTTAATGATTTTGCCCTCTGGCAGATGTCACATGTAGATATAAAGGTCCTAACTTTCTTGCCTAATCTAAATATGTATAAATGGTTGCTTATGGAAATCATTGTCTTCTCAACGCCAGCATGTATAAGAGCTGTGTGGTAAGCAGAAATCACTAACTCTTCCAGCGCTGCGGGTATATATGCTTTCCAAGCAGGTTTGGAAACACCCTGTAACTTATACAATACGTTATTTAGCACTCCGTATTTCTGTGAATTTGCTTGTTCTATGGGCAATGCCTTTTCCATAATTTGTTTTAATTTCCAGTCCTGGCGTTGTAATTCCGACAATCTTCTCATCTCCTTTGTTAATTTTATACTGAAGGTTACATCCATCTTTAACACTGGTAATTCTGTACCATGACTACTGATATTTTCTGGAAGATTCCCCTGTGGCTTTATACGTGAAAGCATGTCACTAAAGATGTTAAGACTTCCCTGTATATGTTTAATCTCTGGGTTGTAAGCCATGATCTCGTGGATATATCTCGCAATTTTTGTACTGGTCAATTTGCAATTTCGTATAAATGATAGGCTGATATGATCGGTGAATATCACAATCCTTTTATTATATATATATTGTCTAAATTTACAAATGGCGTAGTAAATAGCCGTAATTTCCTGTTCTGTTATGCAAGCAATTTTTTCGGTTTTCGTTAACCCTCGGGAGGCTGTGGCTATGACCTTTAATTCTCCAGTCGGTGTCTCTTGGGCTAAAATAGTTCCTAACGCCACCATGGAGGCATCCGTGTATATGAGATAAGGTAAATCTGGATCAGGCCATGTCAATAATACGGATTCACTGAAGAGTTCCTGTAATCTTTTGAAAGCATTTTCTTCTACCATAGTCCATCGCCATTTTTTATTTTTTTCCAGTAGTGCTCGCAACGGTGCGGCTTCCTTTGCATAGTTTATCAGGAACCTTGATTGGTACCCAAGTACACCCAGATAACGTTTTACTTGTTTTGGCGTCTTAGGTCGTGGTATTTTCAAAATGGCTTCCACTCTTTCTGGATCAGGAGCTATATTTTCGCCTGTTATGATATATCCTAAATATTTAACTGATTCCTGGAAAAATTTACATTTGGCCCAATTCAGTGTTAATCCAGCATTTGCTAGCCTTCCGAGCACTAAATCCAAATAGGTAAGGTGATCTTCCACTGTTCTACTGTATATCAATAAATCATCTACATACTGTGACACATATGTTTCCCTTTGCGTGTTGAGTATTTTCTGCATCGCCCGTAGGAATGCGCTTCCAGAATTAATTAGTCCAAAGCAATTTCTTGTAAATTGGTACTGATATCCTCCGTGCAAAAATGAGGTATATTGCCTTAATTCAGGGTTTAACTTAATTTGCAAAAATGAGTTGGTCACATCTAGTGAAGTAAAATACCTTTGTGCCCCAATACCGGCCAAAATTTGCTCTATTGCTGGGGTTCGAAAATTATCCGGAACAATATATTGGTTTATATGACGTCCATCTATCGTCAGTCGTACTGTTCCATTTGCTTTTCTGACTATACATAGGGGACTTATAAATTTTGATGTAGATATCTCCAGAATTCCATCTTCCAACATTTCCTGTATTTTAAGGTTCACTGCCTCCTGTAAATCCAATGGAATAGGTCTGCACTTGTATTTGAATGGGGGAACATCATGTATCTCGAATTCATACTCAAAATCATTATAGGTCCCAGTGTGTTCCGAAAATACATTTCTGTGTTTACATAAAATGTTATAAAAAATCTCTTTTTTGTGGTCGTTAAGTAGGTTCGAGTTTGCTACTGTTTCTCTTATTCTATAGGTCATGTTTACATTATTTTCGACTACCTGGAAATCATCTGGTAGGGTAATTATCTCCTGTTCACATGCTTCTGTCTGCCCAAGTCCGTATGACGTCATCTCTAAAAGCCCTTCTTCTGCCGCTACGTACACTTCTTTATCATAGTTTCCCATCTCTTCTGCTTCTAATGGATTCATCTTAACTAGCTCCATCCCTCCTATTCGTATAAATTCTACAAAAAATGTTTCTCCATCTATTTCTTTTTTTTCATCTGTCAATCTTATCTCATTTTCTGCTTCCCTTGAGCTAAACGGAACTTTAACTATGACGTCTTTAATTTTGATTTCCAAGGCTTCCATTTGATAATTCAACTTAGCTTGAAGCGCATACAACACGTCATTACCCATAATAATGTCTACAGATAGCCTATTAATAACAAAACATACAAATTCTATTGTATCCTCCCCAATGGTGACTTTCAAAAGCATTTGTGTATTAATCTTTTGTTTGGCGCGACCTACCGCCAGAGTACAATATGCACTTTTCACTGGCAATGTTTGCAATTTCATTCCATTGTTTTTTAAGTGATAAAAGAATGCTTGACTTATAGCTGAAACTGAGGATCCTGAATCTATGGTAATGTGCCATTTTTCTTTGTTTATTATTGCAGCAATACGTGGAGCATCTCTCACTTCTTGTAATTCTGTTAAGTGATTGTTTATTTGAGTACCGTTTTCTATTTCTGTTTCTGTTTTATTTTGTACCACCCTACTCAGAGCTGTGTCCCTGTTCAAATTAAGAACTAGCGTGTTCATCCGGGTCCGATGCGGGACGTCTTCTATCGCACCCTGGATTCGTTTCCCGTATGCTGTGTCGTCTCTGGCCTTTCATCTACCTCGGGCGCCGCGTCCCTCGGTGTGGGTGGAGGAGAACGCACCCATTCTCTTGAGAGAAGTTGATTCCTCTGTCTTACTTCAGGTCTGTCTGTATGGTTCTCTCTACCAGCGTCACGTGATTGATACTGTCTATTAGCTTCTGGTAGTCGGAACGTCGGTCTTGCATTCCCTCTTCGAAGAAATGGGGGGTGACCCCTATTTCCATTCCTAGTTACATGTACATACCTCATCGGGAAATTATATGAATTTGAATTTGGTGGTCCCTGTCTCCCTCTATTGTTGTTAGGGAATTCCCTCGGGACGTGGGCATCGTATCTTTGACGAGTAGCCATATGGTTTGTGTTAAAATTTCGGGGATTGTGTGCCCTTTCCCCGTCATGATTATTATTATTCCACGGTCTGTGTGGATTTCTCACTGGCATTCGATTCTCATGTCTATTTTGTGAATTTTGCGTCCCAACGCTTTGTAAAGCCGTTAACAATGTAATTGCCTCTCTCAATGTCTGAGGTCTTGCTACCACCATGTGATTTCTAATGTTCTCAGGAAGGTGGGGAGTGAGAAGAGAAATCAGTTCGGCTTCCTGTAATGGAGGTTGTAGATATTTACTCATTTGCGAATATCTCAGGAAATAATCAGTAATAGACTCTCCATTATTACCTTGGTATCGGCCATTTGTTATTTGATTCCTTACTTGGTATTGGACATTGGCGTTCCAATACTTTTCTAGGAAAGCTGTTTTGAACAACTCGTAGCTGCATCCTTCTCCCACAGTTACTCGTAGCCAATTAAGTTCGGCAGATTCTAACGCCCTTTGAACTATTATCATTTTATATTGCTCGGGTACACCTCTGATGACAAAATACTTTTCTAAGTCGGCCAAAAATTGTACTGCGTTGTCATTGCGACAATTAAATTTCGGGAGGGGCAATTCGCTTAGAAAATTCATGTGCACTGCTGGATACATATTTACGTTTTGCATATTTATTTCGCTATTATTGCTGCTTTGAGGAGAGACAGAAGGGGCGCTAACCTGTTCGTTCTGCCTCTCTCCATTGTGTGTATGTATAGTACAATTGGAACTCTCAGGTACCTGCCCTTGCTGTCGCAGCTGGAAGCCAGTTACGGTATCTCTGATTTGAGATATCTCGCTTACTGTTTCCCTCAACATTTGTGTATTCTCTGATTGAATATCTGTTACACGTGCTACCTTTTCTTTTAACTTCTCCATGTCAGCTGCTATACTATTGTTTACAGTGTCAAACCGGTCATTTATCTCTTGTACAAAAGTTACCTGTGTCGTGGTCAGTTCGTCTAATCTTATTCTTTCCTTATTAATTTGCTCCCCTATTCTATTTTCTACTCCTGCAACGAGAGATTTGGTGGCTTCTAGGTCACTTCTTATAGTACCTACTTCTCGCTGCAGGGCCTCTTTTACAGATTGGATTTCCCCTGTTATTCCTTGAATTCTGACAGTGATTCTAGTTTCTGTTTCTTTCCCTTGGCTTGTAATTTGACTTACTAATTTAGCTTCTAGTGTTTGGTTCTGTCCTACTAATTTAGCTTCTAGTGTTTGGTTCTGTTCTACTAATTTAGCTTCTAGTGATTGACTCTGTTCTACTAATTTAGTCTCTAGTGATTGGTTCTGTACTACTAATTTAGCCTCTAGTGATTGGTTCTGTTCTACTAATTTAGCCTCGAGTGATTTGTCCATAGCTTCTAGTGTTTGGTTCTGTTCTACTAATTTAGCTTCTAGTGATTGGTTCTGTTCTACTAATTTAGTCTCTAGTGATTGGTTCTGTTCTACTAATTTAGCCTCTAGTGATTGGTTCTGTTCTACGAATTTAGTCTCTAGTGATTGGCTCTGAATAGTAATTTGCGCCATGAGTTTCTGGAACATCTCTTGTAGATTTTCCATTACCCCAGGATTGTCACTTCTATTTACATTTAAGCTACTTACACCATTTACACCCTCATCTACTGATCCTATAACACTGCTTTCCATTATCTCTTCATTAACAACTTCCAACTCTTTCTCTGTCTCCATAATTATTTGTTCCCCAGAATTTTCCATTTTAAATTTATTCTGTACGATCTTCTTATTTCTCAAAAGCATTGAATTTCCCCTTTAAATATTCTAATTTCCCTTCCAAAATACTTATTACTAAGACATTACATAGATATTGCTTTCACTGAATGATATTATATTTACAAGAAATATAAATTGAGTATGTGTAACTCACAGTTCTGTTGTACGGCTGTGGTGTTTATGTGATGTCTTTACCAATTTTTGTCGTGCTGCTCGTCGTCTAGTAGGCTCAGTTGATGTCGAAAGAACTTGAACTTCTCTCTTGGTTGGGGGAAAATTCTATCTAGTTGTTTTTGCCGTCTTCTTCGTAGTCTCTGCTGTCCTCATCGTAGTTGTCGTCGTCGGTCTTCTCACTTCTCCTCGTAGTCGTCCTTCGTCGTCGTTCTTCTCACTTCTCCTCGTAGTCGTCCTTCGTCGTCGCTCTTCTCACTTCTCCTTGTAGTCGTCCTTCGTCGTTACATTTCACCCATTTCCTACAATTCGAAGCCCCAACGTGTCGGCGCCATTATGCGGCATACCCGCATGTCAGATTTCAATTGGTTGATGTTTAATTTTGATTTGGGTTCTAATTGGAGCTATGAGATCTCTTTTTCTTCAGGTGAATGGTTGTAGGAAATGGATTTGTTGTTTGTTGGCTGCTCAGTTGTCTCAATAATACACTGGTTCGTTCCAAAAATTGATTTAATTCTCACTCAATTCGTTGATTCAGATTGATTGGTAGCGGTGACCACCTGTTACTAAACTTCCTAACAGAATTCTCTTAATTCTTTATACGGCGAATACTTTGCTATTATAAACTTCTTCTGCTGCTTCTCTCACGCTGGTTGCGTTATTCTTGACTTCCCTACATTTCGGACTTAGAAATCTTTGCTCCTTCTCCTTCACGCGCACTAACACGTCTTTCCCCTCGTAGAATGACTGTTGAAGTGATCTTTCGTCTACTCTGCGATTCCGTTCGTACTTTATTCTGATCCCTACTCTAACCCTTATCACATGACCAAAATAACTCACCCTTCTTCCTATTTCTCAAATCTTACATTATGATTGGTTTCTCATTTTATTTCGATTTTTCTTTATTGGTTAGCAAAACTCATCGAACTCATTGACGTTACATCCCACCGTGAGTTGGGTCCCGCCTACCCTGGGCTCTTTGTAACGGTATACATCGTTATCGCCACAGCGAAGTAAATCCTTTTAGGTCTTACGCCTGACCGCATCTTGAAAACCTTATTGTTCCTACACATTTTTGCTTATAGTTCTCAGACATTGAACCTTTCCTTAAACAAAGAGGCTAACGGTCACCTCTTCCTGTCTCCCCGACTTGTGTTCAGATTTTACAGAAATATTTTCTCTCCCTTACATGGATTCTAGCATGTTAGTTGTCTTAAATTATATTCTTCCCATCTTATTCTTAATTAAACCGCTATTTTAATCACTACTCTAATTTCATTCTGATTTCATATTAATATAACAATATTTTATATTAGTTTAGCAAAGCATTTTCATTAATTTATCTTCTTTTTTAATTCTCGTGATTTCAATTCATTCGCCGCCTCCTAATCGCTGTCTGATACTGCGGTTACAATCTGCTATGGATCGAAATATTTTTAGTACTCGTATTGCACTCTATATTTTATATATTACAACTATAAGGGAAATTCCTCTAATTAGCTATTATTAATTTACTTTTTATTTATATTTATAATATTTCCTTTGCCCATGACTCTAGTAGGAGTATCCCTTCACTCCACATCAAAATTCAGCAGTAATAATAATCTTAGGCTGATATAATAAATAGAAATACTATTAATAATATTTTACCTCCATACTTCCACATTCCATATATATTGTTTACTCCAGGAGCTTTCGTACTTTAACTTCTGCTAAGACCTGTTCCAATTCTAAATTAATATCTGATAATTCAAGTACTCATTTACATCTTATATTTAACATACAAAGTTTAAAATAAAACAACTATTTCTATACACTTCAATGTAATATTGATAAAAGTTTGTAACATGCACTTAGATTTGTGAGACTAAGTCAAGGTGCAGCTTAAAGATGAAAGCCCAATAAGTCCAATTATAGTTGTTATTATAAAATCTTTGCACGACCAACAAAGCAATTGCTATTTGCATTACTTACCCACTGTGAGAGAAAGTGCCAAACTAAATATAAAATCTAACTTTTGTACAAATCAGTTAAGATTTACCTACATCATTCCCGAAATAAGCTTTTGTAGGCAACGATTTTTAACTTGTATTTAAATCACTAATGACAAAGAGTATTTCAAAGAACGCATATAAGAAACTAAATACATAAATTTTATATTGCTCACCAATAAATAAACTTTAGGGGAGATGCGCCCAGTACCGCATACCTAAGCTTTTTTCTCAAAATTCAAAGAAAATGCAATGGAGAACAAGTAGCGAGTTCCTATTAATATGAAGCTAATAACATACAGAAACAGCATTAGTAATGAACATTCATGAATGCGAGTCATATTGACTGTTAATAACTAAAGTAAATATTAAAGATAACTGCACATCTCAAAAAGAGGTTCCCAGTACCGGACAGGCGTAAATAAATACATATTTCTAAATAAAGGAAAAGGAACTGCATAATATGCCACAAGATAATTATTCTTATCATAATTATTGTATTTTTGAGATAAAAACAAAACATGGTAGCATGATAATATATTTTTCAAAACATTCTCTAGAGATTATCACAACAAAATAAAAATGTCTTAAAACTAATGAAACATTTTTAAACACAATGATCAGATGTATAAAAATCAATGTTCTCTTGCCCTGTACATTCAATATGTTTCCAACCCTTGCACGATACATACTGAACCCAAGCCTCGTCTGTAATTTCTAAGCAAATGATATACTCTGTTAGAACACTTCAATCAACACTGGTTTTGGTTCCAAAATTTAATTTTCTGTCAGTCTTCTAAGGCTCTTCACTATTTCCAGTTTCAGTTGGCACAGAGTTAGAGCTAGGTACTCTATTTATAGTTTTATTAATGTTAGTCTTGCGTCCCTTTGCTATTGGTTTGTTCTTCTATTTTTGTGCCTTTTCCTGCAACATCAACTCATGCAGAGTCGATGTTATTGTTTCTCCCAGGCTCATTGATCCTTCTATCACATTCTTTATTTTGTTTAATTTTTCTTCTATTTTCCTTTCTTTTTGGCCTCCATGTTGATAGGAATGCCTATAAACAAAGGTCAATCTAATGTCAGTGCAAGTTCAGGGGATAAAAATATACCTTTGCGTACGGTACTCGGAAAATTGCTATCGTACGGTACTGAGCAACTCACCCGTACGTATATATAACGTCATAGCACGGCCCGATTTTTTTTTAACCGACACTGTATTTTTTGTTTGTGTAGTCTACTTAATATCAAATAATATGAGTACAAATACTTAATTAGTTCTTCACCGAACAAGGCAGCAGCAATGTCAGCAAGTTATTAACAGCACAACTCCAGTTCACAACACGACTTCTCCGAACAATAACTTCTGATTCAACGATCAAAGTAGAGGGAAAACTTTTCATTGGTAACAAAGACAGTTGTTTGTCTAAATAACACCATGAGCTTCTACTATCTATCGGCAACTACTAGATACTGGCATCGTGCGGTACTGGTACTGTGCGGTACTGGGCGCATCTCCCCTATATATATTTTTAAAAAAGCTTTCGCATGCAAAAAATTACCTTGGCCAGCGAATCCTCTTTGAAAATCACTTCAGGGGAAGAGAAACCAAGGACGTTCGAAATACGACTAAGAGGCTAACTTAATAAAAATAATCATGAACATTAAGATTTTTGTGCTCTTTCTCACTTAAGTCAAGCATTTTCAAGTATGTGTCTGATGTTTATGTGTAGATTGGATCCAGAAAGAATGAAATTGTCTGATTTTTTGATACTAAGATGGTACTGATGACACTGACAGGTTGGTCGGCCCTGGAGGTTTGAACCAGTGACCTTCTGATGGGAGTGGTGTGCATTAACGCGGCACTTACATTGCTCGGCAGCTTGAAGTTCCTAAACTGTTTAGTATTGATTAATGCTATACTGCTATTTGAAAGAAGCTGCTGCAAATACTGAGCAAAATCAAACATAATTTTGTGCCGAGTCTAAATTTGAGTGAAAACTATAAGATTGTATGAAGTAATAATAACAATAATATCAACAACAATAATAACAATATTATTTACATATGACAATGGCTTTCACATTCAATTGACGTAGATAAAACAACCTAAGCTTTTTTTCTGTGCGTTTTATTCAGTCTTTGATCCTGTTCTAAAGCAGTTAAAGACATTTAAAGCAGTCATTTTGTTTTCTTTTCTTAAAAACAGTTCCCTCTCCAATACATTCCCAGTCATTGTGTTTTGTTCTCCATTTTATGAAATTTACGAGCTACGTCCAGAAAGTAAGTTCTGTTTGGTAATAAAATTAAATTGTGTACAGATACACAACAATTGTTTATTGCATAAAATTCTACAACTCTTAAACTATTTTTCCACATAACTGCAGAAATTTTGCAGGCATTTGTCATAGCGAGGCACAAGTTTTTGTATACCTTCTTCATAGAAGTTTTCCGCCTGTGTCTTCAACCAGTTGAAACATTTTCTTTCAGTTCTTCGTCATTGTTGAAGTGTTGACTGCCATGGAAAGATTTGAGATGCAAAGTAGCTAGGAGCGAGGTCAGGGCTGTATGGGTCAAACACGTCCCAGCCAAATCCCTGTAGGGTCGAACACTGAAGTGCACTACCCATCCGTTTTGTTTGAGTTGCTCAGTAAGAATCTTTGGCACCCAACGTGAGCAAAGTTCACGAAATTTCAGTTTTTCGGTAACAATTTCATGAACTAGTGATCGTGAAATTTGGGGAAATTCCATAGCGAGAGCATTAATTGTAAACTTGCTGTTTTCCAGGATGTTGTCATCAACCGCTTGAACCAGTTCTTCTGTAACCAAGTATGGACGCCCACTTCGTTCTACATCGTGCACTTCACTACGTTCTTCATTGAACTGTCTGACATGTTCTCACCATTGTATCACTCATCTCCTTTTTCCGTAAACATCGCAAATTCGCCGATAAATTTCAATTGGTTTCACTTTCCTAGCATTCAGTAAACGAATCACAGATCTGATTTCACAAGCGGCGGGA